>JAANSQ010000117.1:0-41150 GCA_036850885.1 Lepidocyrtinus dapeste
GACGGACTCACCAATCTCAATACCTATCTTCGCAATGCTCAGCTATGTAATAAAAGGAAATATTGAATTAGCCCGCTAGGATTAGCAGTGCGCATTATGCAAATGAAGTGAAAGCTAACTTTAAACTTTAAATCATTGTCTTTATTTCTGTCCTGCTTTCTCATTGTTATAATATTTTTTCCAATTCTTTTAACCGTAAGATTTTTAAAGAGTAAAGTGCATTAAAGTATTTATGACACATTGAATATTTAATTAATCAAAAGTAGTTTCTTGATTGTAAAGTTAATTACCTACTGAAACTAAACAATTCTAGTGATACTAATATAGCTCAGTCTAGTTAGGTATGAATTAAAGAATTATTTTCAAAAATATTGACTCAAAGTTTAACTCCTTTTTTAATTTAAGCTTGATATTGCGAAAACCAAAGTCTTTAAACTTCTGCTGCTCTCTTTGCCCACAATAAATTCATAAACTTTTTACATCCATTTTCCATTACTAATTTAGGCAACAACAAAAATTAAGAAGAACAAGCTTGTGTATTACGAAAGCTATTTAAACATGGTATCACAGCAGACTAGATCTAATCAGAGGATATTAAGAACATGAGAGTGGACATTGACTAGCACAGACAGAACTTCTTGATCTGAAGATACCAATATTACCCAACACACTAAGAGACTACTTATCGGCAATAAATTAATTTGCTAAAAGTTACATACAAGACTAAATTAGTGAAATTACTATGTATGCTTAAGATTGTACGCATTATTTTTATGACTCAATTACAAAGAAACATTATACGACCGTGTTGGGTTATATGTGCAAACTACTTTAAATTTTAACTCTCTTCTGCCCTGTCTTGATGTGCAGTCATGTGCCTGGTAAGATGATGTCTTTCACGGAAAGTCTCATGACAAACAGGACATTTTAATTTCTCCTCGCGTTGCTTTTTCATGGGGTCGGTATCTCTTCTGTGATGTGATCTCATGTGATAAACGAGATCAGAAGTCATGCGGAATCCTATGTTACACTTTGCACAAACATTCTGTGCGGGAAGCGTAAGGGAGGTTAAAGAAGGTGGAAGAAGTGTTGCAGATGGACTCATGCCGCATGGGGGAACAGAATTGTTAGAGGGTGTTGGAGGTGGTGGTTGCGAGTGAGGTTGACTACTAACCTGTTGGTGGCCATCACTTCCGGGGGAGTTCATTCCTCGAGCTACATCCCCTCTAGAAGCTGCTCCAGGGGAGCCTAGAGGATTTGGAAATGATGCGTGGTGCCTACCCAACTCAGGTGGAATTCCTACATTTGGGTAGGGATAGCCACAGGAAGATGCGGAAGCCGCTAGTACCGCATATGGATCGGGAAAAGTTCCTCCGCGAAGTTTGGGATATGAAATGTTGATGCTTTCTGATTTTTCCATTTTTGCATGGAATGGTAAGTTTTTGGCCAAGTGAGCACTTCCTGGAATGACCCCGGATGCTAGGCTGGGTAATCCTAACGGAAACCGTGCTACATGAGGGAGCAGAGCAATAGTGGATGCTAAATGGGGCAAAGTGAGATCAGCTCTTTCAGACACTCCACTGCTATTACCTCCTCCATTGGGAAGATTAAGACCCAAGGTTGCTGAAGAAGGCAGTAAAGTGGAAAACTGAAGATTTTCTTTGATTTTTAGAGAGTCCACTGTGTGATTTATGTCAATGATTCTTCGCGATTCAAAGCGTATTTCTTCTTTGACAGGACTCCGATTGTTACGAGTTTTATTGCCGGTGGAGGCGACTCTTGGGGGACTGCTGCTTCTGTTACTTTTGATATCTCCGTGATGAAGATTGTGAAGAAGATGATCATCATAACTTGAATTATGGCTACTACTGCGGTGGCTAATGCTCACGCTTGTGTTACCATTACTACCGGAGTACGGCAGCGAAGGGCCATTAGCTCGACTTAGCTGCTGGTGATGATGAATGAGGAACATGGGATGGAAAGGAGGACTGGATCGCTCTGGAATCGAAGAGGATGGCGAATGCTGAGACTCTGACTCACTAAGCGAGCCATTGGTCATAACATCGATGGATGAGCTGTCGGAATTTGTCCCATCGTCTTCTCCAGGATTATAAAGAGCACGACTTGGAGTAGACTGCAGCCCACTACCAACATTGGAGGCGCACTTTTTCTCATTATTGTTATTATTATTATTACTAGTTGAACACAGCCCGGAATTAGAAAGCTGTCTGGGAGACACACGTTCAAGGTTGTCGCCAACATTTTCACTCTCTGATTTTCCGGTTAAGAAAGCAATGTCAAAAGTACGCTTCTTCCGAACAACTTGATCAGGAGATGTACTACTGGTAGGAATCGTGTTGGTATTAATTGTTGAGGATGAATTGCTAGTATTTCTAGAGCTAGTGGTCGGAATTGTCACGGAGGTCGTCATTTTATCACTGACTTCAACTAGCCCCATTTTGATTGGAAATCAATCAAGTTTCCCCAGTTGCTTAACAACCCCGCAAAAAAATTCCCAACTCTATAGTCGATCCACTTTCCAATGGCAAATGACTCTTGAAAAAGTGCTGATGATGGCTTTGATCCTTCAGAGGAAATTAAATACAATCTGGCTTTGGCTCTGTCCCATATGTGCCTCTCTCACAACTCATTAAAATCAAATACATTACTAGTTTTTGCATGAAGCATATTCCAACTTGTCAGTTTCTCTATTCATCAATAAATGGACCAGGCACAATTTATTCTCTCTCTGATTTAATCCGTAGGGTTGGGTAATCTCAATGACCAACTAATGAAATTCTCTTTTAATCAGCTACGACCGAGAGCAACATGGTTTGTATGGAAAAAGCACTTTATGATTTCTCCCTATCCGGAAAAAAATGTTACTCCAATGGAAATCACCACTACACCGCAGGATACATTAAACGTACTGAATCCAATATCCATATGTTGATGTTTCATCAGAATATAAAAAAGTTCTTTTACGTGCACTTTCCCCCGTGGAAGAACCAAAGTTGTCTAATTCCTCGTAAAGAATCTCGTACTGAATACAAATGGGCAGCTCAAAATCCAGCCCTTTTTTGTCATTGCTTTTTGTCCGTGAAAAAAGGGAGAGGGTTCACTTCACTCTCTCTTTCCTCCACTTGGTGAGCTCGTCGATGATCCTTTTTTCCACCACCGTGATTTTCCTTTTACCTTTCTAACTACGGCCTGGATCAGTACGGGTTGGGTTCATTGCATAATGTGATATGATGATGATCCCAGTTTACTTTTCTGTTTACAAAAGTCCCATCTGATAACCTCGGTGTTGTTGTGTAATAATAAAAATGCTGCACCGGCTCCAGCAATAATAGGATCCAACAGATGTTTTAGTTCGAAACAAAAAACACCGAGCTCATTCCTCAGGCTCTTTTGTCAACACGTCCCACTCATTTACTCCCAAAAAATTTATTCCGTATTTTGATCAGAAAAAATAGAGATTATTCTGGTGAAAATTTCAGTCTGTTCTTATCTATCTTTGGAGGGTAATGAGAGTGCCACTACCACTAGTTTCGACAACAATGAGATGTGATCTCGAAAAAACGTACAGGTTTTCACTAGGAGAGAAGTTTGCACGAGGTGGAGGTACTAATATTCTGGAATAAGTCAGATGCGGCAGATAAAAAAAATGACACTTAATTTTTTTAAGAGATATGTTGCACCGCTTACTGCTCCAGTGTATTTTGCTGGAGATAAGTGTGATTAACTTGGTGAAATTTTAGTTGGCAGACAAGGTCTCATGTTTTGCTGGCTTTCCCGACAGAAACCAACTGGTTGGTTGTGAGCAGAACCCTCTCGTTTTTATCCGATTTTACGGAGCCTTTTGAGAATGAAATGGATGGAACGTTGGTAGGGAGGAAGGGGTTCCTCCAGAAGAGAATGCCATGTTTCTGTTAGCTGTGGCTTTTTGAAAGACTTTATGAGCAATGAGTTACTCCATGACAAGCAAGCACTTACTTATCTTAAATGCTTTTTGTCTTAATACAACCTAGCAGATACAAATACAATTCAAATAAATATTAAATATTTTATTCAGTCAAAACATAAGAAACCTCTGCCTTATTTGCTATTCAAATCGATAAAATCTAGAATAAACTTTAAAAATCAATCATTTCATTCGAATACTGAATGCATCAGTGATAGAAAATACTAGGAAGAATTATGTAACTGGTCTGGTTAAAATCAAGGAATCAAATCAAAAGTATGAGTATGAGGTTACCCCTATCATACTTGACCATATGTCTAATCCCTTAAGGATTCATTTGATGCAACAGTAATTTTAAAGAGAATCAGAGGCACTTTTACTTCACCCCGGAAACTTTCTCACGATTTGGTTGGACATGCGTTCATTACTTTCTAGGAATTCCTATGTGATTTCCTTCATGTGTGTTCTCATCCCCAAAGTATAAAGTAAAATGTTGTTCCAATAACATCATGCCCAAACAGAAAGTAAAAGCATGGGAAAACTAAGTCAAACGGAAGGGTGAATCTAAACAGATGAATTTCACTTGAAAGAAACATACAGTATGATTTAATCTACGAACAATCATTTGCAAACATGACTCATTCAAAAAGGAATCGATATGCGTTCCTATGTGCGACGTGCGTAGCGGAACAATCTAGGGAAACTTTTGATAACTGTGGTGAATTGGTAAATGATCTACTTAAGATGACCGGACGGATCCTGCCAAATCTTCTGAAACGTTTGTAACTTTCTATTTTTTGTTTGACTTTTTACTCCAACCTTGTTTCCCTAAATGAGCCATGGTGTATGGAAATCGGAAGTAAAAAAAATATCTCGTTAGTAGAATGACACGTTGACAATGGTAATGCGTGCGTACGCTTTGTGAACGGTCTCATAGTTTGGCTAATTTAATTGTTCCAGAGACCTCACACCAACAAAAGACAAGTTTACGCTGTAATTGTGAAGGGAAAGCTAGAAAGGCAAGTTTTGGTTTGACTCTGCTTCTGTTTTCCAATGCAGTATCCATTACAATATTCTTTTATTTTTTCTACTCTATGAGCGCATACATACAATTACTTACTGGCAATAAATGCTATTATGATCATCATAAGAGGAAAATGACGAAGCATATGAGACAGGAAATGGAACGTCGGCCAGATTTTCCATGCCTTAGCCATAGATCTTCATAAAGTTGTGATAATTGACGTAGGTTTTAAATCTAATGCAATAATACGGTCGGAAACCTCTAAAAGCTTGTGCTTATGAGTATTCATAATATCGGGAGACGGAAAGAGATCTAGGAAAATATTGCACAATGCCCCTATTAGAGTTTATCGCATCTACGGAAGCTATCTAGCCAGACAGCAAAGCGAACGGATGCATAGGATCTTGCACCCTCCTTATACCTACTTTCTATTTGCTTTATCTGCCTTATACCTCATGCATGATCATTGATCATTCACTGATATGAAACCAAAAATGCATTTGCATTTCTCCCTAGAATATTTACAGGAATATACTTGACATACGTCCTAATAATATGAATATACTTGAAGGGTAATGTTACGAGAATAATGTGAAACACTTTAACTTTAAAAACACTCATCAAGTTTTCCAATGAGATTATCATTTTTACAAAAATATTAATGGTTTTCCTTAATGTATATTTTGGGTTGGTTGTTGTGTGTGAACGAAAGATAAACTAATGAAAACGCTTGAGATAAATGAACACAATTTGGTTACGTCTTCATTTCCGAATCGATCAGGGAAGTCTAATTTTATTCTCGTTACCATAAATGCAAATTCTGGGGCGACGTAAGAAACCTGCATATTTTAGCCGACATGGTTCAGCTTTTAAAAGCAATTCTCATTGTTTAAGTAGGTCTACCCCTTAAAATTTACATTGAGTGGATTTAGTCATTGTAAAGATCTTTTAAAAAATAACTCCAGCTTAGTTTTTAGTCTTGAGATTTTCATATTCAGTTGTTTCTGTTGAATAAACAATAAAGAATCTGAAACCATTGATTTTTTTGGGGAAAATAGTTGTAGGACAAATGCATTAACAAAATTAAAAATTGACGTATGAGGAAGGAAACGAAATCATGCATATGCACAGTCAAGAAAATATCTTGCAGAAGAGCAAAAAACCATTATTGCCATACGTTAGATGCTACCACCACCAGATATGCACTACAACTTTACGAATAACTCATCAAATAATATTTTAGTTTAATGTTTGCCTTTTGTGCTAGATACATTTTTCACATGAAGTTTTGTTCAACCCTAGACAGCTTTATCATGTCCAGCAATTTTAGGGAAAACTTCCTTAAAAGACGGCCATTTTTGACAGGGAAAGATACTGCCATCGTATGGACCGGAAAATTGACATTCTGTGGATCTTGCAGTTCAACCCATTGTTGCAATAATTTGAAGGTGCAAAACTACTACGTAAATTTAAGTATTAGGGCAAATTCACTTTATTTTTTTCCACAACAGCAAAACTTGTACTATTTTCATTCAAGAATCGGGTTCGGTTAATTGAGTTTAATTCAAAGAATGTATATTCCATCACTATTTAAGAATTAATCATGGTTAGAGGTTAAATGTCTCTTTCCTAATATTTAGTTTTATACTGATATCATTACATTTTCATTTTCCTACAGACGTTCACACTCTCTTTACAATTGGATAGGGTATTGGTTACCATGTTCATCAATTGAATACTACATTAGTTTAAATTGCATAGAACTTGGGACATAGGTAAGTATATGGAAAGTAACCTTGAGATTTTCAAGGGGAGTAACTACCGAAAAATAATCATTGTAAATAAACTTAATTTTGTTTCTCCAAGAGATATTCCAGTATTCTCCAGTTTGTCTAATGAATCGTTGTAAACTTTGATGGAATTCCAAATCGGAAGATGAATTATCCTTCACTGGAATTCTGTTCACTGGCAGGAGTCAGCAGGATGGAAGGAGAAGGATCTCTAGAGTTCGTGGGAGTTGGACAATCCCCCCGATTCAAGGCAGCAAGATGTAACATGCGGAGCCTGGCTAAATGGTCTAAAAAATCATCGCGTATAATCGCCAGGGTGGAAAATATCCCCATCAACAACAATGCATTCAAGAATACACGTACAATAATAGTCAAGGAGTCGCATAGTCACAGGAATTAAAGTCATTTATCATGCACGTTTAGTAAAACAAAAGATTTCATTGCTTCTACTGCATTGCATTTTTATGCAAATACATACGCATAAATTATGTTTATGTGATTACATGTCTATAACAATTATGCAAAAGCCAATCTTTGTTATCATAATAAAGCAATAGTCCAAACCAACCATGAACATTCAAATCACTAAATCTTTTTTAGTTTCTCTTGCAAGTATTTTATTTTTTACTGATGCATATATGTAATTAGTGTTCAAATAACTCACGAAATATGTTAATTTCTTGTATTAATACTTTCACGATACAATTATACACCTTCCAATAAACCAAAACTAGTATTGAGTCTACAGTCCATAACTACGCCCTAACGGTTTGAGAAGACTGCATAACATTCAAAAATATTATTGCGTAAAAATAATCACACATTCTAGTCATCAGTTCTAAAAGTCTATAGTTAATTAGTCCGATACATGTTAGATTGTGCTGCGTAGCTAAATAATACAATAAAATTAGGCATTTTATCCAGCCTTTTTGAGTATACGTAATTAAACTCATCATCATCACTCATTAAAATCTTAGGCAATAGTTAAGTTAGTGTAAAGGATCAAATACTTTAAGAATACAATCCGTTCGTGTTTTTGTGACACAAGTTCCAACTATACTAATGAGTAGTGGTACAAACTAAAAACCACAAATATTTAATTGTGTTTGCTCACTCAGTGCATGTTCAACAATGCCAATGGAGGGATTTGAGAGTTACTGGTGCTGGCTGATAACATGTTATCTTGTATTTTGCTAGCTTATAAAATACAACCGCAATGGGCGGTTCACTGATTATGTCTTTGAAAGAGTAAGAGCAAACCTACGTAAAAAATGTGGAACCTCACCCAAGGAGTCCCAGGGACCCAACATTACCACCCACCTATAATATCACACTATCACCACAAGTACCACACACGAACTAAATATTAACCATCTATAAAAATAGTTTAAAGCCATCATGAATTATAGTATTTTGAGTACAAGACTAGGAAAAAACAGTTACATTTAAAGAGACTAACAATATGACTACTGTTGGTGGATTGGATTGGGTGTGAGTGAGAAGCTTTACAAACCAAACTTTGAAACATGCATTTTTATTAAATTTTAGTTGACTAAAATTATACAGTAACAACATTTATTAAGTTATGTTGTAAAGTAACTTTAAGGTATTTTTTTTTGCTTTATGCAGCTGAGTTGCATTGGCATTGCGCTTTGTTAAATGAGTAATATTTGGAGAAACTAAATTCACTATAAACTCTACAAAAGGAAGCCAAACGACGCAGTAAAATTTCCTCGAAATGTTCGATTAGAGTAAGAAAATGTCTTGAACAGCTTTTGAGTTACAGCTAACCGTTACGCTTCGATCAACTTACCGGTGGGAGTGGTAGGGCTAAGATTTTCATCTTCTTCTTCCTTAATTGCTCTGCTTGCTTCCCAATCCTTCCTTTCATTAACTAAATCCTGTAATACCTGAAAAACAATATTAGGGAAATTAATTAGTACAAAAATTACGCATTTTTAATTTAATACAAATTGTGTAGGTCTTTGTTGGCGTACATCTTTATTTTTTATGACAACTATCCTCCCCTCCACTTGAGGTGCTAATCGACAGCTACTTTTCTCCATATCTTCAACGACGTTTCCTTGTCGTGATAAAGAAGGCCTGGGAGACAATGAGTTACCTCTTTCTAGCGAAGCAGGACCAGCGCTTATCTCATGAAATGAAGTCATCGAGCGGAGCAGGCTGTGTCTCCTAGACATTGTGATCAATGACTGATGATGTCTTGAATTCCTTCGAGTATGTCCTCTGACCATTTCTATGGCGTGAAAGTGGTTTTGAATTGCAATACTTAGCTCCAAACACTGATCCGAGTCCGCCTAAAGGAGCCAAATTCGTATCAAATAGCAAGGTAAAAACCAAAGTATTCAAAGTTTGAAGTAAATACTATAATTCGGAAAAGGTTACTAACCAAAACTTCAGCTGTAGCTAAACATGTGTAACCGTCGTGACCAGTAGATATATAATCCTTTGTCACCAACCGATAAAGCTGATGAGGCTGAATATATTCGTCTCCGACCCGTAGAAACTTGGGATCAATTCTAGAACCAGCTGGCTTGGATGGGTCAAATGCAAACCTCAAGCCTGCTACTTGTGGGAATCGACCTTCTAACTTTGGATACTGAGACACACCATTTTCCAACGCTTCGATGAGTTGCGTTCCACTAACTTTAAGGACCACCAAAGAATCCAACATGGGAAGGATGGTCATTAGGTCGCGCATTGTGAACTGTCCACTTGGGTGGATACGACTGTTCAGAAAACATTTTACATAATTGAAGTCATTAAAAATAAAACAATAAATCATTTGGTCATTCCTAGACTTACTCTGAACGAAGAGTGCCACTGTTTAATAAAGCACAGTCGGCGTTGCAAGAAGCAAGCATTATGTCGCACACAAAATTGCCTACAAGATGATTATTAAATGTTTATTAAAAGTTAATTACAATTTACAATACGTTGACTATAAACAAGAATAATTAAATTGATCTTGCCTAAATTTGATTCCTTTGTGCGGACCGTTTCAAATAGGCCATCAAGATCAACATGAAACTCTCCAAGGACATCGTCCAATTTAGTACTCATCATTTCTGTGGGTTAAAGTCAACATGCAGAATTAAATTAAGGAAATTTTATAAACACAGCACAATTCTATGTACAAAATGTTGGAAGGAAGAGTTTAAAAATGGTTATGACCTATTAATAACCATACCTATATATTGTGCAAGCTCAGCTTTCAGTGAGGGATCTTCTTCGTGATCAGACGTTACAGATATTCTTTCAATGTTAAACTGAGGATTATTATTAGCATCGTTAAAACTGACGGAGATTAAGCTAAAATCTCTGAAGTCGGTGCCACTCTTAACAACATTTATTCCTTTGATCTGCCAAAGCGAAAATCAAAGCAGTTAGATAGGCGACAATGCGACACATAAAATTTATCACACATGAACTCAATAAAGTATTTTAGACTGCATACATGTTTGATGTCGTAGACGTGGTCGTGACCTCCTAAAATCAAATCGATTCCTTGGGCATTCTCCGCTAACCTGCAGTCATTTGGATACCTCATGTGAGTGAGAGCAATGATCACGTCACATCCTTCATTCTTCAACGTCTTGGCTAATTCATTTCCCACTTCGACGTAATCCTTGTAAATTACAGCTTCCGGATCTATTGTTGAGAGTGTTTCCAGCCATTCTAATTCGACCAAACCCATCTGCAATTGTAATCAAAAGTAAAGTAATCCTATACGCAGAAAGTTTTGAATTATGTACATAGGTTCTTGAAATACTTACCAGCCCTATTTTCCTTCCATTCTTTTCAATAACAAAGGTTACCTTCCCATCTCCTAAAGGCGCATTTGTCTCCTTGTCTATCACATTAGACATAAGCCATGGGAAACTTGTCTTTTCAACTAGATCAGCCAAACAGTCTACTCCGAAATCTGCATAAAAGTTATCAAAATGTTATTAGGAATAGTTATCAAACTAGAGACAGACCCTATGGCAAGATGCTAAAGTTACCAAAATCATGATTTCCATAGACAGCGCATGCAGTGTTCACGTGATTTAAAACTGGAACCATCTGTGCGCCCTTGGTGAAAGTAGATACTGCAAAGAAAAACTCAACGGCTTAGCATAAATAATCCATGCTCAAATAGTAAAATACCAGAATAAATTCTCACGTTCTGTTTATAACTTACATAAACTCGGAGCGAAACAATCACCACTGAATAAAACTACTGGATCCAGATTTGCATACTTTTTGACAGCAGTACAAAATCTTGTTGCCCCTCCAATAGGTTCTTTCTTCTGACTTTCAATATCGTAGACATCATTAAAGTGGATCAAGTACAGAGATTTCTGGTCATTCTGTAGACATAAACAAGAATACAACTTTTACAAAAATCCAACTATCCCAAACTGATCTTTATTATGTATACCGGTTTCCGTTAAAATGTCCAAGCGTAATAATTTGGACAAAATGCAAAAATATAAATCCTAGAATATCAATTATTGTCACTTGAGATTAAGCTTTAATTTTCAAAAACTCCACCTGTTTGTTTGCACTTTTCCGTTTCCCGAGACATTTAAAGCAAGACATTTTTCTACGGACTGACAAAATGACTGACTCAACAGAATAGAAAAGTGCTCAAATCAAACACACATGAACGAAACCAAAATTTTGTGTAAACAACTAACAACTTTTTACTTTAACATTTGGAAGCCTGATGATAAGGAAGATTTAAAATCATATTGCCTCGCCTAGAGATAAGGAAAACGATAAAATAAACTTAATGCTATCCCTACTTACAATCCCTATTGCTCAACTGTAATCATAATCATTCAATTAAAGGCAAAGGTAATTAGAATTATCATGCTCTTCAATCGATCAAAATATCTGTTCAAGGTTTATTTGAAACTGACCTGTCCCCCGGATTCCGACATTGTTAAAAATAATAGGTAGCTTGTTGGATTACGGTCCACTGCACAGCTTGTCTTTAATTGAAACACTTTCACAGATGCGTTAATAGTTGAACAGGCTAGATTGGTAATACTAAAGTTGGTTAGAGCTGGTACTATGAAAGTGAAAGACCAATAAACAAAAACATAAAAAAAATATCAGTTTTACGATGTTAAAACGTGTCGGTTCGTGTTTTAATTGGTAGAATACTTCTTTTGCAGCAGCACAACAATTCACTTCCTACAAAACAATAGAAGAAGTTAAAGACTTCTAATATCCTATCTCTTTTGATTTTCTCCCAAACTTTCACTTTCGTTTCGCTGTGCAATGCATCTGTAACAATAAAAAACAAACAAGCGTGTTGATAAAGCTACGTTTTCTCCTCCTGTGTTCCTACATAGAAATAACGAGCGTAATGCTTTTGTCTAGTTCATCATCACCATGTAGAGATTGAATTTAAGAAAATGATAAGACGGCAGCAGTAAAAATGCCTGCCTCTTTCCCAACTACTCAAATCAGGTAAGACCCAATTATGCACTATTATTTACTTAAACCCAAACCAATTTAAGTAGCAGTTTGCTTTGCATGCACGCACATAAAATCCACGCTCAGATTTTCATGTAAAACTTGGGAAGTAGATCGGAAAAAGTGGTTACGTTGGCCAAATAATGTGAATAGTGAATATGTAGGCAAGCTCGTGTTTCTAATTGAAGTTTTGACTTTACTACGATCAATTCACTTTACAATTTACAGCAAAACTGCAGAAACCAAACCGAGATTAAGGATAAACGAGATAAAATATTTTCTCGAAAATGAATTATTCTGCAGAAATCAATTTACCTTATAAAATTTTTTGTCTCAGCCTGTCACCTCCACAGAGGATATTGATATTGATGACGTCTTTTAAACAGCAAACGTTATCGATATTTTCCTTTTGTATTTTGGATTGAGCAGCGTTTGGTACTTACTCTTTATGCAAGGCAATATGATGACGATGCGATGAGTGTGAAAAATGTTCGTTTTCATTTCTTGATCGTAAAAACATTTTTTTGAGGAGGAGGTTTGCTAAGGTAAATGGTTTGCCTATCATTACATTCTGATGCATTTGAATTGCCTCATTTTTTGCACCTGCGCGTCTAATCTGTGGTAAATTGTTCTATAGACACATACATCAAGATCAGATCGGCACCGGGTCGGGCCGGGCCCATCAATTAGATGAATGATGGGAGAGATGAATTTTTATTATTCAAACTTTTTCGCAATACATTGTACCATCCTATCTAAACCAAAAATGATTCGTTCAGCGGCTAAATGTTTTTTGCAATGTAATTTGTAGGCACCGCTATTGTAATATTTCATAGTCTTGAGAAAGGGTATCCTCACGCAAAGAAAAAACCAAAACGAAATTCTGAATTTGATCTTTAGTTGTTGTTCAGGTGGATGAGTTATCGATTGAGTTGGTAGTTGAAAACACGGTAACAAATAAGTTTTTCTCGAGTCAATAATAGCTTGCAAATTGCAATTTTAATACTGGTTATGCTGCTGAAACCAACCTAATGAATTAATGGTTGTTACTTGTATTTTCTTGCGTCTGCAACCGAACGCTGGTTTCATTTCATAATTTTATTACTTTTTAGTTGGCTGAAATGAGTGCCTTTAAATATTGATAAGTTGAGCAAGATATGCAGGAAAGCTCTTATGCAGCCTTCACCACTACATCAACACCAACCATTACTTTACACCACATTTAATAACATACTAAAAATATAATGTTGAAAATTTTTTTCTAGTCTTACCAGCATTTTGATTCTTTGTTGTATGATGTATTGGGAAAAGTGAGAAGACATGCAGGCTATTACTAATAAAAACTAAACTAATCCACTTTAATTTATTGCTCACAACTATGCAAACTGCCTGTGTACACAAATGACTTTGAGGAAGGGTATGAATAGTAAATATGATTAAGAGTGTATAATATGTATATCTTGATCTTCTAGTAAAATGGGGACAAGACTAAAAGAGATCTAAACAATAATGATGTTTTCAGACTTTGGGCGAGTAAATGTTGCTCCTTTGCTTCTTTTCGGGAATATCAACTCTCTCATCCCAGCTGAGAATCTTTTCTTGTAATTCGTATTACCCCTTCTATATGTATTATGTATTGATGCCCAACCAAACGTTTACCATTTACTCTTAGGCCGAAATCTATATACATAGGCATTCTGACTATGACTATAGGCTGCCTTGTTGCCCAAGCCAACCGGAAGAGTTAGCGGTTCGCATTTCTATGTATCTGTCTGATTGTCAGTCAAAAATAGTGCAAAAGCTATTCCTTTGCAATAATATAACACTTCTTCTACATCGTACTCTTACAATTAGTGTGGTTGGAATTGGAAGATTGAAGAGAAAACTCAAAAGAAAAGGTTTTCCTTGTAGATTGTTAGCTGGCTATTACAGTTATATTAAAGCAATTATTGCAAGATCAAATTATAAGGTACGCTTGTCATCTTCGTTTTCCTTATGATGATGAAGGCAAATTAAATGCCAAGAACGAAAAGGTCAACTAGCAAAAATAAAATAAGAAAGTATGAAAAAATGAAATAGACATCTATATAGACTGTATACTTAACCACTCTCAAAGTACACGGGAAGTAAGGGTAAGCTCGTATAAAATTTCAAACACTCCCGCCATTTTTTGCTGTTTTCAAATCTAATATTTCTCACTGACAAGAGATCTTACATTGCCCCGGTCTGAGAGACAAAAACAACTACAATGATGGGTGATGCATCACTACCACAATTGAACAACAAATTAAAATTGTACGAATGGTTTCAGGGCTATTATATGTATGAGCTCAACTCTTCTAAATCAGCATATATTAAAATCAACAACATGTTCTCAAATTCTCGGTAAATGTAATTTCAAGGACCAGTCAAGCGAATGACGGACGAAGCAAATATTAGGCCAGAAAGTATATGCATAATGCATTTTGCATTCCTCTGGATGAATTAAGTTCGATGTATGATTATAATTACTTTATGATGTCCTAATTTTAAATAAAAAATGCGACTACGAAAGTTTTTGCGCTAGTTATCGTTATTTGTTGTTAATTTATTCATTACGGTTTGTTTTTCACAAAAAAGACGAATTACGGTTTCATTATTTTTCTCGAAATTCTTCCACTCACACCGCACTAGGTATTTGCAAGCAATAGCCTGTGAATAAAGCTCCATTTTAGAAACTTTTAAGTAGAAATAGCTTAAATATTTACATTAAACTTCGCATATCATCTTAGCTTCATTAAACTTTACCTGGGAATACTACCCCACCTACTATAAACGTCAACATTACATATTTCAATCTTTTATAAGCTACAATTAATTTCATCTGGGACTAACAATTTCGTTAAATCATAAAGACATGAACTTATAAAAACGGCATAATTACATATCTCCAAATATTTAATGTTACGTGTACTACATTTGATAGTCACATTTACTTTCACACCATTCTTTAAATGCCATTTACATAGAACCTGTACACATATTTACATTTTCTTGATTACATGAACGCATTTTGGTATGTCAATGCGGGCATGCATATGGTATGACTTTTAATTTCGTTCGAGCGATCGACATTCCGGAGCAACAATGCTGCGTTGAAAAAAATCCACTTGTTTGGAGTTTGGATTCCCTTAAAAATTAGTTTCCAAATATGTACACTCAAAATTCATTCTACCTACATATTTATATCAGAGATTTGTCAGACAATTTGGTTTAGTTACGTTCGTTTAAGAATTATGTTAACATAAATAAGTATTTACGTAGAGTTAAATGTTAACTAAAATCCTTTCTCGCCCCTGAGTTTCTTTCAAACTTCTTAACTTGCTGTATTTACAATGTCAAAAATTACAATAATAAGAGTATGTTTTTTTTACTATACATAGTTCATAGAGGAAATGACATTGTCAATTCCGAATCGTCCTTAGAGTCCATCTATACATAAACATTTTACTGACCAAGAGTAACGCACTTTAAGGGTTTTAGACGGTATGCCAAAGTATTAAGTTCATAACTGCTTAGCGCTCAACCGTTTCTATTCCAAACGATGGTCGTGTAATCTGACTCAAGCATGTTAATCGGTAATTCTTTTAGATTTGTATTTACACATTACTTCAAAGTCCAAGCTACCGTACATATTTACACTAATGTAAACAAGAATGGGTTCGGTTGGTGGGTCATTTATCCAAATTCGGCTAACGTTACTAAAATATTTGGCAACAGGCTGCATGGTACTGATATTTAAATTTAGCAATTATAAATAGATTCTTATAAATTGCTTAAATCTATGGGTTTTCTACAGTAAGTATGGGTAGGGCGTAAACTGCTATGTTCTCTATTGGCACTTCAAGTCACCTCATCATTAGGTAATAGATACATTGATCTGTATTATTTTGAATAATTTTCCTTACATTTCTTTTTCCTTTTCGAATTTACTATTAGAGTACCTTTTAGCCTGTCTTTGTTAATAATGCTGCAACGGTATTAATGAAAAAAAAAGATAGAGTAGATTTATAAATATCCTTAATGTACTGATACAACTAGTATCATGTCACAAACTATTAACTAATTTGCAAATTATTACATAAAAAAATAAAAGAACAGTAAAGCATGCAAATCAGTTGAAAAGACAAATTCATACTTGAATTTCTAAACATTCGACTGACAGGAGGAGACGAAATTTGGAAAATGTTTACAAATACATACAGGTATAGATTACTATCTTACCTAAATTCTATATTAAATATCACGAGATCGTTATAAATATTTTTTATGACTTTCGTTAACTTTCATAGGACTTCAATTTTTCATTAATCCTTAGCTTTGCACGCGAAAATGCTGGAATCAATGACTTTTAATATCCGATTACAACCAGGGGCCCATTTCCTTCTCTAATATCGACACAGCATCATGTCGTTCCATTAGTCTTAAAGCATTTAGAAGATCCGTGATCGCTTCTGGTTTCCGGTTTCTAACGTCCCACAAATCTAGAATGTACTCTGTCGGGCTAGCTTTCAAAGTTAGATAATTTGTGTATCTGCAAAAATAATTAAACAAGTCTTTATTAATATAAGTAAAATTATTCAAAATGCGCTATGAAATGAACCAAACTACGGAGTCGCTTGTCTCAGTATTCAAGTTAAACAAAATTTTCCTATGGTTTCTTATAGGTCTTACCTATCAACTCCCAGTTTTTGCGCTAACAGTCTCCAGTCCTTGCCGGTAGGATGCGGTTGATCCAAACAATGGCATAGTCGCTTCTTTAGCGTCTGTGGTAACCTAGATAACGGATTTCCTGGCTCCAAAGTAGCCATTGAGCTACATCCACTACTGGTAGTAACTGTGGACGACCGTGGAGGATCTAAGCATCGAGGAGCCATTGTAACTTCCGGTGAAGAATTAGAAACGCCCATGGCTTGATTAGACCGAGATTTCTGTGGAGAATAATCAAGATAAAAATCATTAAAGGATGAACCCATTTCATACTGGCATAATAAACTGCGATCTCATATTTAGTCAAAAGTTTTTCTCACCATACTCCCAAGTTCCGTTCTTATTCGGAATGTGAGTTTCTGCAAGTTGACATGCTGGTAGGCTAATAATCTGAAGCAAATGGCAGAAATCTTCCTCTCCGTTTTTTCCAAAGTGAAGGAGCAATAAAGATTAGATTGTCGACAGCCCCAGACTCTAGTGAAATCCAGTTCCTGTTTCCCAACACGAAAAGGATGACACGTGGAATTAAAACAGAAAGAAAAAAATTATTATAATGAAAAAAGTTGTAACAAAACACGATATTGACTTTAATCTAGCAAAACATGTTCGCATTTTGGAATTCAGACGCAATATGTGAATACCATGAAAGGAAAAATGCATTAAAAAAATGACTGCCTGTCATACATTTATCCATCATAATATATTAGGAAAATTTATTTTTAAGAACTGAACAAGATCTATACATTCATTTCCTCATTGTCACCGCTCCTCTAGTTTCCATTCTAGTAAATAAAAGTTGACGAGCCGACAAGCAATAAACAGGCTAACAGCAATTCTCGCAGATGATCATCACAGGAACAGGAACAGTGTTTAAATAATAATGAATAACTAAGACCCTACATGCTCTAAAAGAAGATACCGCGTGTGCAAAGACTAAAACATCAAAACATTTGAAGCGTCGCCGATGATAATGATGAATATGATGATGCATTGCTGCAAGTTTTTCAAAAGTAGAGGAAAAAACGCTCAAATCTCATGTCATTCTTATACTGATAAAATAGAATAGAACAACGAGCGTTTGAAGCTTACTTAATGTACCTACCTAAGCACATCAAACTCTAAATATTTTATGATATAAATTATTATGAACTTGGAAAGACATTTTTTCCTTATTTTTTCCACGCACGCTTTATATTTACTGTTTGTTAAACAAGAACAAGAGAGCAAACTAGCTAAACAACTCAATCCCAAGGGATATTTCACTAGAGACAGTCAAAGTAGTTGCCGACGACAATGTGGTAATAGCTGCGATGGAAGTAAAAAAAGAGAAGACAGTGAAAAAATAATGATATGATTTATGACCAACCACATTACAAAGCCATTTTCTCTGTGACACGGGAGACGAAAGAAGGAACACAAACAACTTTTTTTGAAGGGAAGGAAGTTCTAAATGTATGCATGCATATACGTTTGAGTTCGCACATAATTTTGTTAAAAAATAACGACTTCCCGAATTTGGAAATGTTTTTCATTTTTAAAACTTTCCGTACATGACTGAATACTATTCTAGCATTTTGCTTTTTCTCGCTTTATGGCAAAAAATCATCTTTGGGCCGCTGAATAATTTTACCTACTAAGTAAGTAATCTGAGTTATAAACAAAAATCGACTGAATGGAAGATAATTCCAACAAATCTAAAATTTAGTAGGTCAGTTTATGTAGTTGAAAAAAGACAATTTTGTTGGTTTACAGGGAATCGGTAATGGTAATCATTGAAGTTGTTCAAGAAGTGACCCATACAAATCTGAATTCAAAATTTCGTAATAGTCATTACTGAACACAATATTTTCGCGTGAAAAACACTTTTTTTAGCTGTCCTCACTCGTGTGTATTGTACAACTCAAGATTTTCCAGACGGAATGACAAATTTTGTTAAGAAAACTAAAAATTTGTAAGTCAGTTTAAATCATGCAAACAAACTCATAGTTTTTGTCATAATCAGTCTTGCCTTTAGTCTAGAACAAACCTCGTTGTCGTTGACAAACTAAAAGATTTCCCCTTGACTGGTTGACGATGACAAAGTGAAAGTTTTGAGCAATGTTTGTCTCCTAATTCTGAGAATATTCTAATCTAAAGGTCCAAAACAAGCTTAGCTTATTTTCTATTCATGAAATGCCTCGTGAAAAAGCATCAACAAATAAATTTGCGAAAAGGAATAAAAAAAACTTTCGTATTTCCTTCATCTAAGTTTAACAAAGGAGAATATTAAATTGAAACTTTTACTCGGAGAAGAGTCTACCTCCCTAACGATCCCAAAGTGCAGAATAACATCAGCTCAAAATTTCTCCATGATGAAAGTAAACTTGCTTCGATTTTTTTGTATTTCCGGCATTATTCAACAGCTTTATGAAAAGACACAAGTTTGCCCAAATATAAAATGCCTATACTTATTTTGAGTACAGGTATGTGCAGAGTTATTTTCCCAAATATGCGAAACTGCAAACATTCTATAGAGCAAAATTCAAAATGAGGTTGTACCTGGTAGCTCCCTTTACACTTCCAGCCAGTACCCACATCTTCCAAGGAGATGCATAAGTTGTCCCCACCATCTTGGAAAAGTAAACTTCTTGGCTTGTCCAACATTCTTCCACCCATGCCCTTCTCTTGGGAAATAATTCGCTGTAAGTTTCGAAAAATATGGTACCATATGAATGCCTCCGTCGGTTTACAGTTGCGATTGAGTGAATACGGTACATAGAGGGTTAAAAAATAGTCAAATTTTTTTCTTTACCTCCAAAGCTGCCGTTGTATCATCTAAGACATATACTCGGATGGTGTACTCTGTAGCGGAATTTGGGTTTACTTGGGACGGGGCAAAAGCAGCAAGTCTCAAAGTTTTCACTGCCTTCTTGCCTGTTTGGGATTCTCCAACTAAGGCAAATTTTTCTAGACGATCTGTTACTAAAAATACTTGATTTGTGTCAAGTTGGAGGAACACCGGGGTATGAATTGTCTCTTCGCCAATCGTTACTAGTTTCTATTTAAAAGAAAAACGATTTCCGAATTGAGTGCTGATGTTCACACATGAAATGATATGAGATGCTCTAATCTAGACATAATTTATGGATCACGTTAAATACCTTCCAACAACGGTAGTTATTATCAGAAGATGCAGAGCTAGAGCTGGATAGCGTTTCCTGTTCATAATGGTACAAGGAAACTACCCAACCGCCATATTTAAGTGCGGCACAATGCTGGAAATTCAAAATGGCTGGCTTCTTTAAGGAAACATGACGCGGTCCGCAAGAAAGAACTGGGCTGAGGAGAGTTTGTCCATCTAGATGATTACAAGAGGGAATTGTACACAACACTATAATTTGGGATAACAACTAAAGTAAAAGTGCTCTACATATGAGCTCCATAATCCTCCGCACATTATTAATTCAAAACCCTCATTTTAGCATTAGATTTTGGTTAGACTGTTGTGTGGCTTGATGGCTAGATGCATCAAGAGATTTCTCATTTTACCTCTTAACTGCGGACGATCCTTATCTTCAGTAAGAAGAGCGCAAAAGAGCTCCTCTGTTTTGTTTAGAGCTCCCTCAGGAATCGTTAAATTCACTGCAGTGTCCTTCAGCGTAATCCGACATCCGGAACAATTTGCATGAGCCCATGCAACACATTCTGGGTCCACTCCATCTAAAAGTAAGCTAGCGGATGTTATCGAGTCGCGAAATAAATTGGTTCCACCAGCGCTACCGCTACCAGCGTTGAGGTTAACCCCACCCATTCTCTCAGGAGAACCATCGTATAACAGCGAGTTAGGTCGAGATGGTCCAGCTAATGATTAAGACATAAAAACAACAAGAAAAATAATGACTCTGTAAGGCTAAAGTTCCTGTCTTCTCTAAAGTGAAGATTCCCAATTAGGGTCAGAGTCAGAATCTCTGTCTTCGTTTTCGCAGCCAGTTTTCATGCTGACCCTCTTTCTTCCATTCATGTACATTATCAATGCACATATTTGCTTCTTGTGTATTCAAATTCCACACTTTACGCAACACTTTTAACTTAAAGACACCAACTAAAATAAAAAATTCTGACTAGGCTCCACCAACTTTCACTTTCCTTAAGGAATGTCGTCAGCCCATGAATTTTTAAACGAAAGCAAAGGATGCTTATTGCCCCTTCTATGTCACTGGCAAATAGCGATCGCAAAATCCTCCTCCTTTGCTTCTCAAAAGAAAATCAACAGACAAAAAGCAACACCGTTTTAAACACAAAACACGGACACGTCGACCTTACGACTGTACTTTTCTTTTAAAATGAAGATAAAACGGGAATAATGCCCGTTAAAGTCCTTTGCGCTACTACGTACTTCCGACACAAAAATTGGGAAGTTAGCTACCCTAAATACTTCATACATCAGCACTGCGACATTTTTACTGAGGAATCTAAAGAAAAATTGAACAAACTACTACTGTACACGGAGCAAATAAGAAGGAGCCATTATCGTCTCTCCGAAACTAATGCAATGGGGCAGTACCTACCTTTTGAAAATATACCGGGAGGGTACCATCATCATGAAACCGTATTTATTTTAGACGCTGTTAAAAGAAACATGCAATGATCTCACTTGGAAAGTACTGCAAGAAACGTACCAGCCCAGTTTTTATTGGCCATCCTTCTCGAATTCCAGTCCTTTGCTTCTATTTCATGAGCATCACAAACTTTACAGAGTAGTAACGACTGACCTGATTACATATACCGTATACTGATTATTGTTGTAGTAAAAGTTAGCCTATCCTAGAGTACTCATTGATTGATCTTAATGCCCAGTGAACTTCCACCAGTAAAAAAAAAGTGAAATGGTTGCAGAAGAAAACTAGGAAACTCCTACTTAACTACAGTAAGTTTTCTTAGATAAATCCGCAGTATTATATTCCTTCCTTCCATCCTTATTGCATATGAATAGGCGGAAAAAGTTTAACTTTCTCTGACGGAACTTTATTTTTTGCATATAAGAAGAATTAGATAAATACAGCCTCCTCACAGTCCTCATTCTCCTTACTCTTTCTTATGACCAACGAACTGGTACACAAATTCAGTATTTTTTAGTAATTTCTGGCGCTAGGAGAAATAAAGTCAGACTGGATGCATAGGCGCATCACACACATATGCTTGGATCTAGTAACAAGAAATAGTCTATTATTATCTCAATAAAAGTCAACCTAAAAATCATGCAACTTTTCTTTCCTTCCGTGTGACAAACAGTCCATATAAAAGTCCAGTTTTTACTGGAAGAAATGAAAAGGAGGAATCCACATTATTCTTTACTTTTTCACGGAGGTAATATCTTACTTAATACTTCTGCCCAACTTTCAGAATGACAAATGAACGTTTTCATTAGGCCAAACATTTATAACTGACTTAAGGTTGACCCTAAAAAATTTCGCGATTTCGTTCCACCCAACTCCCAATTGCCTTCACGTACATAAAGTTATATTCCCAAAAGTGATAGGCATGAGGAGGCAACGAACCAAGTTGGAATGTGAGCATTCATCCACCATAACTCACCTGCCTAAATTCTGTGATTTTCCTTACACGAACACAAAAAAATTGTGGATTTTGAATAGCCGGATGGATGGACACATGGACAGGTCCATTGGGCTGTACGGATCGTTTTTCCGTGTCCATTTTTTTCTTAGAGCAAAATGTCGACCTATACAAATACCTATATAGTTTCTGTGCCTAAGTTCTAGTTGTCCTGATTCAATCAATTCCGTGCCAATGGACTGAAAATAAATTCGTTTTTCGTATGTCGTAGTTCTTTCTTTGATGACGCATGTAAGACATTATGATATACTTTCTTATAGGTTTGATTTGATGGGAACTAACGAGATAAATATAAAATGAATCCGATCGACTGGTGACTATTTATCCGATCCAGCGAGTACATTAATTTCACATCATGACATGTGTTTCCGCTTCATTTCTATTATTTGCTACAGAATAAGACAGTTTATTCAAAAAGTTGCGTTTCTCGGTAGCAAAAATATAAAACATGGCTGACAAAGTTTAGATAAATCCCTAATTATACTATCTATCAGCTTTTACACAACAAATACTGTCACAAAATAAAATACTAACAAAACATGACACTATAGTGTCATTATATCCCTGCCCTAAATTCGGATATTAATGAATGTGTGATAAAAGCATAAACCTCATTCGAGCCTCATTTATGTGATGAAACAGTCGCAGAAATTTCCGCAATACAGTTGGATGCTGAAATTACTATCAAAATTAATTAAATTCTTAGCATGTATTAAAATTGTCCAATTTCTTAACAAAATCAGCAATCAAGAAACAAAGCCGGAATGGCTGAGAAAATCGCTAGGTTTAAGTTATGGTAACAAAAACTACGTCTGCGTTATCAATAAGCTTTCTATCTATTAACTCTTTTCCTCTATTTCTACATGTGAGCTTTCTTGCTTTCTCTTTCTCTTTCTACTATATTCTAATGTTGGGAGACAGTAGGCTTCAGCAATTCAAGCGAGGAAAATGTAATCTCGTGTCAACTCCCAAGAGTTATGTATGGCCTTTGTCCGACTACATTTTAATGCTATCTTGCTTCTTCTGGACAAGTAATGGACATGAAATGGAATTTCAGAGGGTGACATTCACGAATCGAATAGAATAAAGAATTAGACTGGAATGCGAACAAAATTTAACTAGGCTCAAGGAAATAAAAATGGACTTACAGGAGCTGAAGGAACTGGACACACTGTCAGAAGACATAGAACGGGGGAATCTGTCTACAGAAGTGGCCATGGTGTTCCCTTTCTCACCACCATTTTTTCTAATAGAGTTGTCTCCTTCCGATGGACTCGCTAAGGACAGAGCAATAGCGGTCGTTGCCGTGTTGGTATTGTTATTACTGGGAATCGGTGCTATTACAGTAGGAGTAAGTTGATTCAGTGGAACAGTAGAAGTAGCATTCGACGAACCGGTTGGTTGCAGATGGAGATGTGGCACATCATAATGATGCTCACTATGATCTAGTAAAAGGAAAGGAGAAACAAGATTCCACCATTTTTAAATACCCCTTGTTCCTCTTTGAGATAATCAGTAACACCTTTTCCCTCCAAAAGTTTATCTTAGGAAGAAAGTGTTGGTAGAAAACACTCAAACAAATGTACTTGATAACACACAAGCATTCATCCTAGGGGGCAATTAAGGTTTTGTCATTTTATAAAAGGCATAGGATTTTCAAAACCTTAAAGTTTGAGACTATCTAAATGAAAGTTTCCATGCAATCTAGAATGTACACGATTAGAATTTGGTAGCCTCAATCGTTATTTCAAAATTTTAGTTTCCCCTCTGTACACATTTGCCCAATATGAATTGAGAATGCGACTAGAGGGAACAAAAGTTAATTTTGATGTTGTTCTATGATGATGTTTCATAGTAACCATTCGAGTGTATGTGGAGATATAGAGACATGCTAAAGGATCTTAGTAGTAAAAAAGATAGTGTTCTGTATCCACGAGACAAAAAAGGATGTGTAGGAAAATTTGAGGAATTAATTCGAAAGTGAGGCAAGCAATTTGTGGAGCCCAGCAGGAGGTTTTACTAACAAAAACTTGACTCAAGTTCCTAACTTGAAAATGAGCGAAGAAAGCCGCTCCCGAGTCATTAGAGCCCGTTTTCATTTCAGTTGGGAACTTTAAGCCAGTAAAAATCGTTTTTGTACAAAATTGCATACATCTCTTAGTGTTTTTAAGGGTTGTGGATGCTTGCCAACTAGGTTTTCTTAGCTTGTTCAGGAAGGCATAAAGAAATCAAATGAATACTGTTTTTAGAGAAACTCATCATTGTAAAACTGTTCCGTATTGCCGTAAAAGTTGAGACTCATCCGTTCCTTGTATAGCTTCCCAGTATAGAAACTAGGAAGTTTGCTAATAATGATCCTGATGAAGTACCCATGTTATGCACGAACGATTGTTTTATATAAAATGAAGCTGTTGTGGAATGGCCTCTGAATGCTTCGCCATTGCTCAAACTTGCCACGTCTTTGCTTTTGTGTTTAACTTGTACTAGTTATAAATACCAAGTTTATTTGTTTGTTTGCTTTTGTTCTTTCTCCAATGTTTAATGATAGAAATAACAATTGGTGCATTTTGCCAACGGTACACAATACCTCACACACAGAGGTCTTTTCTAGAGGACCTTTGTCATGAACTTAAGAGAACTAGCACCAACAACGACACTACTGTAGAAACATGTAAGACAAATAATGAAGGTGATGTTTATCATGAAAAGAGAAAGCAATCCGTACCTGGAGTCAATGGAATATTGTCCTTATTGTTTGACGCTGAAGAGCCTGGGTAAGTGTACTCTGGGAAAAGTAACCCAACTCCACTGTTCGTAGACCCCGCAGAGGTGTTCGCTGTCAAGTCGGGTTGCATTCCCAACTTTTTTGAAGGATCAGGGAAGTATCCAGGTGGGTAGTCTGTGTACAACGAGATGAATGAGTTGTTGAGAGGGAACAAGAGTACAAAATTCCATTATATAGTTTATCATATTGTGCGTTTTGTGGATGCGAACAAGCAAAAGTTTTATTCACATGGGGCAAAAGGAAAAAATCTAGAAGACGTAAAAGTGATAAGAACGGCGGACAAACAAAATGGAGGAAAGGTGACACCCCAGGAGGAAACGAGCATTGAAAATCACACATTTTTTCCATCAATTAAGTAGTAAGCAAACATAAGAATTTCTAGGCAACACACCACTAATTTTAGTTCACTCTCTAAATATTCGTATAAAAATTCACATATCCTTAGATAAATTTTATATGGAAGTGGTGGAAATTAGCCAAATAATCAGACTTTCTTTGTGGCATTTAACAAATTAGATAAACTTCCAAAAAACAGTTGAAAATGAGCAACTAGGGATTAAAACGAATGACGTCTGTCGTCTCCAAACGAATCTTGCAGCTATTTCGTCTCTAATGGAGCAGTGTGTAACATCTAAGAAACTGAAAATTTCATTGAACTAAAGTAATAAGAAAAAGTTTGAAACTTTTGTATCAAAAGGAAAAATACATAGACATGTTATGTAGTGCTATTTTTTCTTTGTAGCATATAGAAAACTAAAAAATGAAAGTATATCAAATAAGGGTTATTATGCAGTTTACAAAAACTTTCCCTCCTTTATCATCGTCATGCTCAACATCCCTCACTTTCGCTAAAGTAATCAGGAGGAAAAGGCAATTTTGAGAATGCAACCTTAGAAACATGAAACTACCAATTTCGCACAAAAGCCCGTATTCCATCATAAATAAATCTCGAGCGTAGACCTATGGCTACAACAAATTGAGTAGTATGTTTTAGGCTAAATCATAAAGTTCGGAGACCTTTTCTATGGCATTTAAGAATATCTTTGCATGAATGAATAGCTTCATTCCGTATTATTCAGACCTATTCATGTTGGTCAAATCAAATAGCTAAACCTTTACAAACGACCTTTCTGAACTTTTAAGATACTTGAAATCATATTTGCATTTAGATGGTGTGTCACCGCAATTTTTCTTTGTTAGCTTTTATACCTTGCACTATACCTAAATTTTGAGAGTGTATAAATGAAAATAAAAATCTTCTGAATCCCTGAAATGAACTACTAATTCAAATCATTTGTGTAACCACAAACTCTACTTTCTTTCGAGAAGAAACAATACGTGAAAGTAATTAACTTACCACTGGGCGCCATATCATACATAACATGGTCTCGACCTTTCCTTCTCATTAACCTTATGACAAAGAAAGCAACCACTATAAATACAGCAATGGCCACACCCAATCCGATATACAGGGCGATGTCAGTCTCCGCCACGGCTCTAGCAGCTGCAAACAAACAAAACACACAAGTTTATAATTCTGACGCGCTTTACATAATTTGCTTCATCTTGATTTATCTTTTCAAGCAGTAACATTGACATGCTACCTACATGACTTTACTCGTCACGTTGATTATCTATACCAAAGCAGAGTCTATACTGATCTCTTTTGTGGTAATTAATTTATGCTGAATCAGTCTAACCTACAAACTCGCATCCAGATTTCATAATGAATCAGCTCTCAGTGGCTTACATTAGGTTATCTCTATGCAAATGAAATTGATTTTTGTAACGAAGCCTTTCAGAAAAATCTCTACCTGGAATTCTTGCCATAGCGACCGGATTATTAAACGAGAACTTACAAGGTGAGATGACATTTGCAAAATATTCCTTAATTGCATTCAAAATGCCCATTGTTTGTAAGTACAAACATTAAAGTTGGCAATTGCATCTCGTCAATAATATGAACTTACAAAAGAAAGTGGTGTTCTCTATGCCTTGCTCTACCATAAAAGGCAATATGACTGCGAATTGCAAGTACTTTCACAGATAACTGAACTAACACAAAGACATGGTATTATGGGGGACAAAACAGAGGGGAAAGCAGGATAAACTAAAATTGGGAGGAATGGCGCATTTTAAAACTTTCATTACCATAACTCTGTCTAGTTTTAAAATTGAAAGGAAAGCAAACCATCTGGTGCCCTTCATTACGATTTTGTACCATGTAAAATTGAACTTGGCAGCAATAGCAATGCATGAGAACAAGCAAAAGGAAACCGTTAAAAGGAGAGTATAATGGGAGTAAAAAATGTAGCAAGCCAGTTTTCATGAACCATTCTCATTTTCTTGTGAAAAACGGCAAACGACTGGTTTTCCAACCTATAGAAGTGGCTATAAATGATGATTACATGAAACACTAGACAACGTTGGACAAGTGAATGGTGGTTTGGCTTGATATTCTGTAAGTGACCCATTTCCATGCAGAATGGGTCATTTACAAATTGCTTTAACTGGCTGCAACAGAAGGGACATGTTTGTTCATTGATGTCGCGTAGTTGTAGCGTTTTCCTTCAATAGAGAATAAAATCAAGTTTTGCAAGAAAAATGCTGTGTTTTTGAGGATGAAAGCTAGCCAAAATCTACTTGTGTCAGGTATTCTCACGTTGTTAATTGGCGTATGTAGAGCATGGTTGGTCAATATATTTTCATAGAATGTAATTAGAATGAAATCTAAAAGAGTCGATTTAATAGCGAGCTTAGGAGAGGACAACCAACCCTAATAACATGAAGGCAGGGTATAACGTTCAACTTTCTCTAAAAACATCTTCTTTACATTCTTACAAGGAAAAAAAGTTCTGCAAACTGGAGTTTGAAGTACTGTGAAGTTAAATATTTTAAAATCTTGAAAAGGAACTTCCAATTAAAGTCTAGGCATTATGTTGGGAATATTTTCGTGCAAAATTATATTCTTAATCGCAGTTTTAGGATGTGAAAAGTTTTTCAGTAATTTGAACTTGTCACGTTTTCAGTGTCATTCCTATTAAGCATCTTAAATTGTTCTTTACTTAGAAGAATAAACTGGATGAAATGAATTGATAGCATATAATAACATTTTTTTTCTTAAAAATGAGCTTACAAATCACACAATACAACGTTGTAACTATGTAACTATTGAATGCGCAAGTGAATGAAAACGTGATTGAGTAACAAAAACAACTTTCTTCAAGCCAGATAATGAAGCTACAATTTTTTAGCTTCCATCAATTCTTCCTCCAACTCAAACTAAGAATACAATGTTCAAGCAATAACTTTTGAAGTGGATGCTGTTTCTCCAGCCCCTTGTAACACACTTGAATGTTGAAAAGATTGACTGGCTGAAGAACCATGTAAACGCAAATCCAAAATCTTAGCAACCCATCCTCCATACTTAATCCCAACCAACCCACAGGATATTGAGGGAAACCACAATTCCATAATAATGATAGTCATTTAGTCTGATTGAAGCTAAATTGCCCTTTTCAATAATAAAAAAAGTAGCTGTGAAATCCCAAGAGGACTTTTCAGCATTTTACAAGCTCAATCTATCAGAAGACGAAAGAGCACATGATCTCCCACATATCCTTCAGCGACAGTGAAGAAGCTACAAATCCGAAAAAAGTTATGCTAGCAAGGAAGGTTGAGCTTTTCCCAACTTTTTTTTCCTTTCCCCTTCCTTGTTTTCTACTTTTCAGTGGGCTGGAATAATACAAATGCTCGAAATTTTATCTTGCATATTAGGAATACTTTACAAGAGTACGAAAGGAACATTGAGTAAAACAAAAAAGACTAGAGTCAAAACTCAAAAAGGATGAAGTGCTTGTTGGTTAAATGATTCCTTAGGGATCTCATCAGAATCATTATGAGTAAGTATAGATAAAACACGTGACAATGACATGGAGGAATATTGCAATGTGAATATGTTTCAGAATGCTGAAAATATTTGCAAATTGGTATCCTCCTTTCCATTACGGTTTCTAGCGGAATAGATGTGAGAAAATTCTGAATCTACATTTCTTAATAGCGCGGTTTTCTTTTAAAAAAATTAACAGGTATTGAAGCTTTGCATCTTAAGTATTTTATTGCCTAAAAAATCCCGCTGCTCATGTGAATGTCCAAATGCACTTGAACAAAAAAGTCTACATTTCTTGCTCATATCAACAACAAAGTATGAACAAAGGTGGTCAATATTTTGAGAAGAATGATCATTGAATTTCTTTACAGTAGGGACAAGTACAAAAGGGGGAGCCAGACTCATAAAAATAGCAATAGTTATAAATTCCGAAGCTCTCTTGAACAAAACATCTCTTGCAGAAATACTTTCCTCAGATTCCATACTACTAAATCTTGGAAACCCAAACATTCTCCAGCAGACCGCTTTACACATGTAGAATTCTCCTTAGGAGTAAAACGCCCATTTTTTAGCTGGTACACTATACACAAATCTATCGACAATCTGAAATTTCGCTATAGTCATAGCATAAGACCAAAGGGTAGAAAAAGGAAGGAAGGGGTAAGGAAGTTAGCTCACTCAGCCACTCGCCAGCATTTATGTTGTTTAATATAGCCGAGAATTTTTTTTGAAAGAAGTAGAATTGCTGATCAGAGTTCTTACAATCAGTATCATCATACACTTTTATGACTCGGCAATACTTTGAATCATTCAGAGTCTTATAACACCCTCAGAAATGTTTCAACATGGGTTTACTTTGTTAAGAAAAAGTGAAAGTGAAACAAAAAAGCGCAATTCGATTCGCATCTCTACGTAGACTCCAGCTTTCAACTGGAATATTTTGCGTTCGTTGGAATATAATATTTACCCCATGCTGTTCTACTACGATCATATTTTACTTGCAACTGTCTTTTACTATGGTACGCACTGTGAGATGCAATGTGCGTTTATGCGCTTCCTCCTCTGAATTCATGAATTACAGAGTAAGTTATTGTTATTTCTGTACGTTCTTCTGGTTGAATTACGTTTTCTTATGAGAGTGCATAATCAAGAGTATGAGAATGACTCACATCTCAAAAGAAGCTGTAAATGTTTATTCTCCTGCATACGCATAGGATTCATGTGAAAGTGCATGTGCATCTATGTATATACGTAGTGGTAGTATCATCAAAGCCCAATAGAATCTTGCTCAGTACATTCTCAGCTTATTCATTTCTTTTCATTTCAAAGTTATTGTGAGCAATACAACTCTTTTATGTAGAATCTCTGGGAAATATATAGTCTTCCCTACATAGTCTAGTAAGAAGTTTAGGAAGCCCACGAACTTTTTATAATACTCTGCAATAATAATATTCTTATATAAACTTATATATTATGCATAGGAACCAGTGTTTTGACCCACGGCTCAATTGTCACAGAGAAATGTCAAATAACAAATAATTTTGATTGGAAAAAGTCAGCCATCCTCTCCCCCTTGAAATGTCAACTTTTCTTTACGTCACAAAGTCGTACTAAAAAGCGCACTCCTTTTCAAAAAGATAATCGTCCACAAATTTTCTCTCTTGTATAGTCACTCTAACATTATCTCATCTTTCAAGTTTGTCAATCATTATTTTTACTTCCTCCTTTTGCACAATTTACGATATTAATACTGTAGTTTAGCTCAATGAAATAAGAGAAACGGGCCAGTATATGCTGTATGTATGCATTCATACAATCTGAATGAAAGTGCGACGACGATTTTGAAGCATGAAAAAGTAAGCAAAGTGATTTTCCCCCTTGTTTCACTTTTTCAGCTTTTCTCCTTGATGATGCATTTTTTTCCTAGTGCATTCTTAGGAACGGAGGGGGGAATTTGAGCAAAAACATACAAAGAGAAAGAGCCCACTTTGTGCTACAAAAAATGTTTCCATTGCTCTTTTATGTTAGTAACAAGGCGTACTTTATGTCTTAATGGATGGAAGCAAAGGAATTTTTCCCTAAGTTAACACATTTTGATTTTCTCTTGCCGCCTTGTTAAAGATCGTTGAATCAGATGAAAGGGACGGGCGTGTATGACATGATCTGTGAATGTGGAACATTACAGCGCAAAGATACGGGCTGGGCGACATTTCTTTGATTCACGATAACGGTGGGTTTAATCTCTGTTTTTATCGTTCACTCAAGTGCTCAAAGCGTTTTTTAAGTTTTTGGAGGACTCCTGGACTACATAAGCAGTTTCCTACTCTATTAACTGTAACTAAAGTAATTCTGTTTACCAATCAATATCTTATTAGATATCTAGGATTGTTGCTAAGGAAATTATTAAACTTCAGTTACAATTCGAAACATTCAAAAAATCATTTAAGTGTAGATTTGTATTTTATCAGTCCTGGAAAAAAACATGAAACGGAGAATTATTTTTTAAAATACTTGAGCTCAGCAGAGATTCTTTTGTTTCCGGACTTTTGAAATGAAAGTTCGTTTGAGCTTTGAACCTTGAGTTTCGTATTCAAGCGTATTCATATAGGAACCTTCATCATACTATTGTCATATCAGGCTAAAGTTTCCATTTTTGTTACAGCACGCTTGAAGCGACTTACAGCAAACAAAAAACTTATTAAAATTTAAGGATTCACCATGTGGAAATTACAAGCTAAACAGGATAAATGCGCAATATGTATTTATAGAATATGAAGCAGAGTCTACTCCATACTTTTCAACTCTCACATTCTTGGTATTGTTCTCCAAAAAACGCTTAAAAATTCATACTTGCTTGAAATATTTATGTTTAGAGTTTTTAAATGGATGAGCGTTTTGATGGTTCAATGAGCAGATCCTCTTACCAAACATGTAATATCTTGCGATGATGCGTTATGTCGACACTGTCATCGTCGCCTTCAATATCGCAGTTTTGTTTACGCTTACGCGCTTCCTTTCTATTTGATGCGCTTATTTTTACTACAAGGAAGCGATTTAAACTTGGATATTTTATGGATGGGAAGAAAGAGCGACAGAGACGGATTGACTTTGAAAAGCAATTGATTCGGATCATTTGGCAAAGTGCTCGTGGCGTATCATATCAGGCATGGAGGCAAAGCAATGGTACCGTCGAGTCGTACACACTCTACAGCTCAAAAAGGCAAGCAAACTTCTTGGCTTCCGTTAACCGTGGAATCTTTCCAGCTACGCGTTGAAAACTTCAAATGCATTATACATGCACGCTATTACTACTGGCGGTTTCTGGCTGCTTACACATGCCACCGCAAAGGCAAAGCCCTGAAGCTATTACCACATAAAGCATAAGTACGCACTAAAGAGTCTCCGTAAGAAACAAAGTTTTCAAAAGTGAAAACAGTCTTATCCATTCAGCTGGAGACCTCAATACTCTTATAAAATATTCGCCGAGGTACTTTCCCAGTGAGACATGTCATTTGCCTATTGTGCGTATAGGAAATTCCGGTAGTTTTTGGATGCCAAGTTTCTGATCCTAAAAAACTAGAAAATATGACGAGAAAACTGTAAACGACCACTTCATCCATTTAACTTCACTTTTGTTTATTATGAGTCATGGGTCGAGTTGTGGTACTGGTAAAATGCTTATTTCAGGGATAAACTTTGCCCTCATCTGAGGAAAAAGTTTTGCATGATTATGATATACAACTTGTGATATGATTCATTCCAATCCATTCATACACGAGACATTAGCGTCTAAACATTAAGCATTCATTACAAGTCGTTTATATTATGTTTTTGATTTCTTGCCATGCATGTCATCACCATCTTCATCTTGCATAAGAGACCCTTTTGTCTGTGGTAGGGAACCTTTGGAATTTTATTTTTCATTGGTGAGCTATGAAAAGGGGAGAAATGTGCAAACTTTTAGTACAGAACATTAAGCATGATGGAGTTGATGATTATGGAGGTAAAAAGTAAGTGGAGAAGTACGGCAATAATACCTTCCCTTTGCCAAAAAAAAAATCTCAACATTATTTCTACAAGTTTAAAGAGCTGATTCTATGTTTCCCGTTACCTCTTACATGAACTCGTCAGCACCATTCTTAAGCTTATACCGTAGATCGTTATTATAATGTAGGCATTAGCTCCAGCATCAGATCAGGTACGTGAAATGATTTTCTTCGGTTTTTGTTTGGGGAAAGAAGTCATTTTTCACCGGAGAATTGAATAGATTCTAGGAACACCTACGGTTTAAGTCACATAAACTTTAGATTTGTGTGAACCAACGTAGTTTGAATGAATCCTGATGGAAAAAACTTCTGTTAAAAATCTAGCCAAGAATCAAAGGATGTTCATGAAATTGCCTGGTTGAGCAATGAGGAAAATATTTTTAATGAAAAGTTTTCCCCATGAAAAAGAAATCCTTTGGAAGAGCAAAAGACTTTTTTTTGTGACTAGAGGAGGCCAATTCTCAGGGGGCAACTGAAATATGCCCGTTTTGCTATTCTCAACAAGAGGCTAAAATACCTTCCTGATTATTCACAGCAAAGAAAAGAGGGTAACAAGAAAAGACCTCTTTTCAAAAGTCAACGTATTACACAAAAAAAAGAGAAAAATAACGAAAGAAGTCCCGCAACCAATTTTTTTTCGTTTCTCGCGAGAAAGCTTTAGAATGTGCTAATAATCAGGCTGTATATATTCCGAGTAGTGGATATTTTGCAAAAGTGTTACATTTCGTAGTCTTCTTTGACTGTTTGAATGTGCGTAGACACAAAGCACCACCAGTTTCCCCGTGTTTGCTATTAAACATCATACGTAAACGTTTGAAATGGCTGGAATAAAAAATTGCGTGTGTCTTTACACTCTAGCTGGGCATTAAGGAAAGTGCTAAAATAGCTTAGTTACTATGTAAACTTTTTTTCCCACTTTCATCTCTTTGTATCAGTAACTGCAGCATCTAATCCTTCCTTTTAAATTCAAACGTTCTTCAAAAGTAGTTCAGCTGGAGACAATGAGGTTGCATGAAAGTGTTTGCAGAAGAAAGTGTACGAATTTTACCTTAGTGAGCCTAAGGAAAATTCAAGTGAGAGTCAGCAATACTGTAATAATAATGGGACAAAAGCCTATCAAATGTTTCTTTTGCTTTCATCGTTTCGGTATATTTTATTATTACAACGGATAAAAAATAAGGGCAGATCTAGTCAAGCTTGGGATTTTATATATTTTCTATTAATGTTTAAGCGCAAAGGACATCATATCAGAATCACATCATGTATCTATGTGTCGCCAGCATCAACTGTAACTATAGAATGCTGTTATTGCTTACTTTCCATCTATTTCTCCTATTGCTTTCTTTCCTTGAAGAAAAACTAAACAAGCAAAAAATTTCATCCAGAATAAAAATATTTTTTAGGTTGGATATAGGAAAGTCTTTTGTGTGTTTAAAGCTCCCAAAGAGAAAAGAGAAACCTTGTATATTTTTTCTGCGTTCGAGAGTGGGGGAACATGGGGACTTTTTTCTTGAAAAGGCGTGAATAAAAAGAGAAACGGAGGAAAAAAGTAGGCAGGGAACAAAAGACGGTCGTTTATCTTGGACGGGCAAAGCGTGTCGCTGACATGGATGATGATGGCAATGTTCTATGGGTCCCACTTCCGATTCTTCTTGTGGTGATTCAGGGTTTTCAAAAAAAAGTCGGAGCATTTTTTTATCATTTTTACCATAGTTTTTCCGCACATAAGTACATTTTGTAAATCTATGGTAACGATGGAGACTTGTGTGCTTTACTTCGGTCTCGTTAACTGTTCAAAGGATTCTGATTGCAAGGTAATAATATCTTACCATCCTACTCCAACTAAAAGGTCTGTACCAAATTTACTTAGCTCTGTAAAACCGTTTTTAGTTTTCAACAATCGGTAACTATGTAGAGCAACAATCCTCCTAAAGCTTACGTCTGGTGCAATCGTGGCAAAATTATTGTCCTCACAAAAAGAAATAGTTCTAAATGCAATAACGCCACACTTTGGTGTCATGGAGATGAGTTTGTGTAGCAAAACTAAAAAAATAGTTGCTATTTATTGTTGGTAACTAGAAACTATATGAGTCAGGATTTTTTTATAACAAAACCACGCTTAGATTAGGACTTAAGAATTCGTTCTGTTCCCTACAAAAGGAAATATGAACCATGGGGAATTTCATCTCTGCCTCCCACAAATAATCTGAACATGAGTTTGAAACAAAAAATTGCAAATCTTTGGTGTAAAATTCTATCCTGCGATTTCCTACTTGTTATAAATAAATAGCAAGAGAAAATAACAGTCCTGCGGATGGCTGGTCTGAAGGACCATTAGAAAAGCTGAAAACCCATTCAAAAACCGATCAAAAAGTACTCTCCTTCCGACTTTGTCTTTCTCTGAAAGCGCGTAACTACTTCCCACTGGAGAAGTTCTTTCTCCTCGGTCCATCTATATATTTTTGCTGTCGATTGAACAGCCGAAATGGTGGACTTTCAGTGCCGTTTAGAACTCAAATGTCAATGAAAGAAAAGCAATTGAAGAAGAAAAAAAGACTTGTTCGGATGCACATACAATATTGATAGTAATGGCCATGGTGATAGTACTCAAGAGCAATTCTGAATGTCACCAAGAAAAATAGGAAACGGTACCAAGGAACCTTGGAATTGTATTGCCATATCTTTATCCTCAAGTAAAAATCCCAAAGTAATGCCAGCTTTGTGTAATGCAGTGGACATGAAAGGACCAATATCCATGATATCAGTCATACCATCGACTTTCTCCATTAACGCAAAAGATGAACAATATAGATAAAAAGTGAAAGTCATGAGAATACTTAGACCAAACTTGTTGATAAAATGAGAAATATCATCATAATGCTGATATTACTATTCAGAGAAATTACAATACGCTTAGAGTTTATATTCTCTACCCAAAATTATGTTTCTGCTTCAAGGAGGCTCATTTACAGCACTTCCTTCTTGTCACGAGGAAAAAAGTGCTTCCGGGGAAAAAGGCATAGGGAGCAAGAAGTGCTAAAAGGAGGGAAAGTCTTTTTACAAAAGACTGCAGGATAAATGACATGCGTGCCGTACAAAAATTGAGGGAATAACGAGACCTGTTCTATTCAAAAGAGGCACCTATCTCAGTGATTGCTTGAATGGCTTATCCGGAAAACGGAAGAGGAATAATTTTACGAGGGAAATAGCTAAGAGGAAAAGTGTATTTTGAATGTAAGCAATCTGCCATGTGATTTACTAAGTTGTGCTCTGCATTATATAGTATACATAATAAGAGTCGGAGCAAATATATTAAAAACTATAAATTTGAGCAGGACGACACATGAAGATAACATTGAGCAGGGATGACTCATTAGTCCACTTGCTACTTGGCAGAGTGAAAGCTGGCTTCAATCTGAATGAATACTACCATTTCCTTTCTTATCTGTCTTCTACCATTTTCTTAAGAAAAAAATCATTATAAATGAGCAGGAAAGAAGAAATGAGGGGAAGTTTAATGACCTCTAGCGTAGATGGGTGGGGGTGGATAGTAAAGAACAAATGACAAACTTTTTTCATGTGCATTTTAGTGCAGCGCTGGCTTGAATAGACAGGAAATGGAAAAGAGAAGTCCATAATTTACGTCTGCGACACGGCTGACCCTGCACGTACGAAGGAATTTCTTGCATTTCTATTACTTCTTACCCACCACCACGCGCTTCTTGTTTATCAAGAGGAAACGCAATGAAATTCAAGAGCAAATGGTATCGATATCTACTCCACTACATGCATTAAAATATTTTATGTAGGCAATTTCTTTCTTACGCGGTATGTATCGAGTTTTATCTCACATTCGTAAAAAAAGTACGACACTCGACATATTGGGAAATCCTAGAGGCAGACTTACAAGTTTACCGAATAGCTTTTCTAGTGTCAAGTAGGAGAAAATAATCGGAAGTGAAATCAATGAAAAAGTCTATCAGCAGCAATCTCAGATCATCCACTTTGGCTCACTGGAGTACGCTTTGCCAACTACGTTTTTTTTTGTATTTAGACAGTGTAATGGCACCAGTAACCAGTAGCTCATTTATACATTTAGTCAACAACAGCAACAAAGTGTGTATCACATGCTCCTCCTCCAATCAGATTCTTGGTAATAAAATAAATTGAATCTTTCTCAGCATATGTCATAACTCACCATGTGTCATATACTCGAGTTAGTCTCGCACGACACATTACACTTGGATTGGAATTCGAAACTTTCGTTGTCCTCCAAGTATGCTACCTATGTGGTTTTTACTGCTCACGTACAATTTGAACTTGAAACTTTATGTGAAGGTTTTATGTTTTTTTTGTTTCCGTACACTTAAGCCTTTTTCTGAAGAAGGCGAGAGAGAAAGCGTGAAATAAACGTAAAAAGTGGCGCTTTGTAAAAAGAAACTATTCCTAAAAACAATGTGGACTGCGGACCTACACGAGGCAAATTGAGATTTAGTTGGTGTTCTCTACTAAAACTGTAATCTTGAAAGTGTAGCTGACGTGCCAGGAATTTATGAAAAGGCCACAAAGTTTTATTTGTCAAAGCAGGTGATGGTGTGTAGGAATTTGAGCCTAGATCAATAAATGGTACATGACAAATGTACGTTTTTTAATAGGGGAAATCAATTTTCAAGTCAGACGTAGAAAAAGACACTTGGAAAAGGTTACATGAGCCAAAGAGACTGACAAAGATGCCAATAATAATGACAATGCAGTTTTTTTACTGAATCCGATTGCATACTAACACGAAGTAGCTGTAAGAGTCTACTGGTATTTACAAGCAAAAAAGTAAACATTGCATGCGTATGTACTTTTCTACTTTACTCAAACGACTCGTTAATGTATTTCCATCAAGCTACAAGGAAAAGTAAAAAGTGACTTCCGTCATAAGAATCTTGTGGGAAAAAAATCTTTTATGCTTCACCACTGAACCATTCCAAGAGGGGATTATGATAGAGTAAACATAATACCAGGATTCCATGATGACTCCATTCATATCTATAAATGTAGTAATATCATCATCAACCATCATCAAACACTCTCATTCCCTTACATCCTCTCTAGAATCTCGTGTCATAACCAGAAGACGCAACCAGAAATTACACAATTCATCCATACATCGAGAAATAAACTTTTATATTTTTATGGCTGCTTTAAGTCTGATGAAAGTAGCTGGAATGAAAAGAGAGAGAAAAAGTGGAATGATACATCTTATTTTTTTCTTCTTTTCGATTTTACTTTCCCCTAACAATAAAACATTGTATTGTGAACGATCCATCCAGCTTTCCTGACAATAGAAGGGGAGACCACAACATGAGTCAATAACAAGGGAAAATAAGGAGGAACAAAACAATCCACAATTTTCTATTTTTTCTACTTCAATCTCCTTCCTTCTTCGACTGAAAGGAAAAAGAGAAAATAGAAGAAAGCAAACGAGCTAGAATACGATACGAACAAGATAATGTGAGCAAATACGTTTAGGAAATCAAGCCAAGTGGATAAGTACATATTAGAAGAAGAGCAAAGACGTTGTTGATACGAAGTAAGACGATGATGCTCAACGAAAAGAGCTGATATTAGCAGATATTTTCTCTTAACTTGCATATCACTTTCGATATTAACCATACCTTCCAAGAAACCGATTGAACATGGCGCTTTGATGCTTGCATATTACGCAATAAACTATGGGCGGAACATTTGAACCAGCTAGAAATATCTGTATTGCAAATATAACTAAATTCATGTTAACAGTAGCAATGATGCAAGGATAATGCTTAGCTCATCGGATCTCAAATTTTGCTTTTACTACCCATACATATACTATAAGCTCATCTTTTTTATTGTTGTGGATCGCATAACCGTAACCAATTTCATCATATCATTGAATCTTCTTTCCAGTCGTTGACAGCAAATAAAAAGGCGAGTCTAACGCTAAAAGTCTCGGGGAAAACCTGATCATGTATGAATAAACTATGTTGAGATACATGCATCAGTAGTCGTTCATCCAGAACGCAAATAAGTTTCCAATATGAAAGTTAAGCAACTTTTCCACAAGGAAGTGGTATTATTAGAACAGCCAACAGTTTTCTATAAAATCTATAAGCAACAATGACCAGGCGTTTGTGGTTTTATACCAGACTTTCATAAGGCTGAGTTTTATTATTAAATGCCATAAGCAATTATAATTTTGTTTGAGTCGATCCCCCATTGAATTGCGTTTGGTTAGAATTTACCAAATATAACTCTCATATCAATACAAATTTAGAAACATTAAACCTATAAATATTAAATTTTACTTGACGAAGGGGATCCAGTCAGACAGCTTAAAGTTTGATCTCATCATGTCAGCGACTTTGCTACTCCATGGTTCTGTCTACTATTGAATTTTACAAGAAAGAATCTCTTACAGCTAAAGAAATGGACACTCATCTAATTTAACTCCGGGTTTTGTGAGCCATGTACAACATAAGTAACTGATACAGCCCTTCTGGAGTCACTGTCATATCCATCGATTGTATTATGATGCAGTTCCCGGAAACTTGAAGCTCTAAGCAAGAAAGTTTGTTCCTTTTTGGACATGTTCTGATAAAGTTCAAAAGCATCAAGCAAAAATGAAAAGGACGTCTGGGAAAAGTGTTTATGCGTGATTACACGCTACAGTCGTACAAATTATGTTTCACTGATTCTTGTCGAAATGCATTTTCGTTAAAGATGGGATTTATTTCTCTCGTCCTTGCTCATTTCTCGGCCTTCCCATTTTCCCATCTCTTAATAAAGAAAAGATCATACAATGCATACAAAGAGGAAAAAGGAATTCCGAGAAACTTCAAGGACTTTTCTCCTTCCTTTCATTTCCTTTGTTTTTTGTTTTACTCATAAAAATACTCTAAAGCTGTTTATTTCAGTTAATGCCCCCCGTTTCTTCATCATCACATCACTTATTTCAATGGTATCAGGCAGAAAAGTACAAATGGTGTAATCCCTTTTGTAGATCCGATGGAAAAGTCGGAAAAGTTCCCTTGCATAAAAAAATGCTTCAGAAGAAAACACATGAACACTGTAGGTATAGTGTCAATGGAACCTAATTTTTATAGTTGTGTTGCAGTCAGAAGCTATCAAAGCTCAGTTACTTAAATACACTAGAGTTTCCTGCACTTTGAAATGTGCAAACTGCGCTCAGATCTCCTTTACTTTCATTTCCAAACAAGTTGTTTTATCGTTCACAAAGTTGGAAAGCTTTCTCTGCTTTTGTATAAAACATTGCGGCTGGTTGGTTCGTTGGCTGCTTTTGGGATTAAAATAGTCAGAGAAGCGTATTAACTTTCTTTCTCACAAACAGACAGACTCTCTTTCTCCTTCATTCTCACACGATGCACATTTTCACTTCCTATTTTTTCTGCTGTTGCAGTGCAGCGTTATACTGATGAACAAGATGATGATACAAACTTCCATCCAAATATGATGATGAGACATGCATTCAAGTTTTCTTTCTTGTTTTCTTAAGCAGTTCCCTAACCGTCATTCTATTTTATAAAACCCATGGATGCTAATAGCTGCATTCTTCTTGTCAGTCAGTCATGCTACGAAGGATTCAAAGCCAAAGCCAGAGTATCGTCATTTTCAAAATGGCCTTTCCATGTCTTTCTCGGGTGCTTTCAAAGTTTACAATTTTTTCCACTTCATGAATTTACATTCACCCGCAAAGTAAATAAATGCTTTAAAGCAGATAGAGACATAGCTTCGCTGAGGTATGAAAGGATT
>JAANSQ010000118.1:0-41095 GCA_036850885.1 Lepidocyrtinus dapeste
CCAGCGAGCATTTACTTCAAACCTGTCTACTCCAGAAACTCCCTCCTGTGAAAATTATGGTATGAAATGAGTATAAAAATCTTTTAGGGATGGTTCGTCTGAGTAATGAAAGGCTATACACTGACCAACAACTCATCTTCAACTGATTTAGGCTCCTCAATTTGGAAAAATGAGCATTCTAAGTTCACCCCAGTCCAGTCTTGTCTTCTTTGGAACCAATTTGTTTGGTCGATGCTGTTAGAAAACAAGGCATCTAAAACTGAGGGAAAGTCTAAAATCTTCTTTACAATGAGCTTCACAAACAGAACGCTTTTAATGAAATAAATCTCGTAGATCTGTTCCACCAATGGAGGCATTCTGTGATCCCTTTGATTCACTTTTGACTCTTTATGAAAACAAACGTACATTTGACTTTCAAGACCAAAAGATTTCAACTGTGATAGGGGTGCACTGCTAAGTATTTCCCTTTTGATTTGGGTCTCGAGAGGAACGCTTTCTGACACTGAAATTGAATGGGATCACTATCAACAATTTAAGATTTCGATTGTACTGAGCTTCCTTAAAAGCACAGAAATAAAACAACAGATAAATTAATCGAATCAAGAAGTAAAATTATCCAGTAATTAAGTGATTACCTGATGTATCAAGAAACGAAAATCAGTGAAACTGTTCACCACAAAAACAACATCTTCGTTACAACATCATTTTGGGATTGAACAATCTGCTTCGATTGAGCTCTTTCTTTCCTTGAACATGCAAAACTGCCAAATTATTTGGAAGGATGGAGCCATTAAAATTTTTGACAAAAGTGTTAAAAACTGGGTCAAACACGCTATTATCTTCGTTCGATTTGAGAAAAATTATTTCATGGATTTTCCATGCTTGGGTCTGGATGAGGAAAGAAGAGAGCAAAACAATCAAGAGAACTATTAGAAAATCCATTTTGTCTCCACTGTTAAATTTATTATTTCAAATTCTTAATCACAGCGACTGTTTCTTCTCTGAACTATAGTTTCTCTTCTAACAGTTTTCAACTGCATTACAAACAATTCAAATTAGCAGCACTGCAGCCAGTCACCTTTTCATTCACGAAAGTGAGCAATTTCATTCGCTTGACAAGTGACAAGTGAAAGTACAAAAAAGATCTTCACTCCATAATTGTTTGTCAATATTGTCATTCATTTTTTATGACAGAAAATAATGAGCTTATGGTTAATTTTCCTAACGCTGAAAGTTAATAAGGAGGAAACTCAAAATGTGTGAAGTTAGTGAAGTGTCACACTGTCACAGGTAAAACGATTATTGAGGTCATATATTCTTTTGCTTTAATGTAAATGGAATGAGGAGTGGAATAGTATGCATCATTTCCTGACGATGTCATATTATCCTCAGTTCAGGAAATAGTTCATTCCAAAAGGAACACTCTTTGGCTCTCGGACCGAAATAGTTTACGGGAGGAAGTTTACCCGCTTTGAAATGCACGTAGGATGGTGTCTCCCATCCATATCTTATCCAACCATTGGCGACTGTTCTTTGGGGCAAAGTAAAACTTATATAATTTTTCTCAAATAGCTCATGCATTTGGTGGTCCATCAGAGAATTGGAAGATTAGACAGAGGAGCTAATTTTAATCTTACCCAGTTTTTATGAAATAGTCTGTAATCTTCAAAAGCACTTGACTAAGTTTCACTTGATCATCGCTGTAATTCGATGGAAAGCGTATTGGAAGGCCAAATATGTAATCAGAATCTTTCACATGGGTTCCTCCTGCCCAAATAGGTTCCTATAATTAGATAGATTCAATAGTGAAATTTATAACGATTTATTCATGATAATGTTTGCAAACTTTTCCACAATTGAACAATTTGGGAACCTGAGAGAGAAGGAAAAAATTCGTTTCGAGTCCCCTGGCAGACCACAAATCCGCAAATTGTCTTAAGGGACAGATAAAGTAGTGGTCAGTTATGGCATCAGATATTTTCTGTTGATTGACAAATCCATCCTCCAAATAGTTCCAATTCTTGTACTGAGTATTTATACAATTAGATTAGAATAATAGCGAATTAGTTAAGGGGTTAAAACTTTGATAGACATGCATACTTGATGCAATATGAATTCCCTTTCAGCTCTCGTAAATCTTCTGAATAGATGGGTCATTACGAGGAGAAGCTTATCATAGGAAATGAAAGTGGGTTTATTCTTGAGAATTCCTTCGACTGACTTCAAAAGCAATGTTGAGCCTAAATTAAGAAATGAAGGACATTAGGGCCATTACGGATATTTGAAAGAGCAGTGTAACTCCATAAAAACACTCTTAAGAATGTACCAGCGTTTTCAGCCACTCCAATTAACACTTTCCCCGTCTTTCCCCTCCTCCTCTCGAGAAGCCTAAGTGGACTATCCTCCAAAACAAATCCATCACTTGTGGGAACAAATGGAAAAGCTAAGACACTTGAGTAAGAAACAATTTGAAGGTCCCAGATTGTCTTGGAGTCTAAGCTTAATAAACACTTCACCATTTGAGGCGACTGCTTTTAAAAGAAAGAAATCATTTTAATAAAAACGATCATTAGGAGCATAGATTTTCATAAACGGTAAATTCTCAAGCTTACAGAGTTTGAGCAACCCAATTCCATCGAAAACTTAACGGTCGCATTATATACAATGTCTTTGGATTGAAAGACATGGGGCTGCGTGGGAGCGCCTCCAATCATAACAGCACGCTTGAAAAAGCTCGGCGAGATTTTTGAAATTAAATGAAATACCCACGAATGCAGCACCCAGTCCATGTCCCATTAGAGTTATTGAGCCTATGAGTAAATTTTAATTTTACTTCGATCCAACTCAGGCAACGGAAGTAGGTCAAAGGTCACTATTAACTTACTTGGATTTCCACCAAAAAATTCAATATTCTCATCTATCCATTGCAATGCTTGAATTTGATCTAATAATCCGACATTTCCGGGGGAGTCGATTGTTCCCAGGTAAGCAAACCCAAATACCCCTTGTCTGTACTGTACTGATGGAACCCAAAACCCCAATTCGGATTTGTGGAAGCAATTTTTTAAAAATAAATTATTGTTTGTAATTTTTGAGTCTTTACCTGAATCACGGCCACTATTACATATCGTCATTGCGGAAAATGTCATAATTGTTTCAAAATCTGTGTCGTTTATTCCATTGAGGAAATCTTGTCCGTGGATAAAAGCCAGCACAGAATACGTTTTCGGCTTCGTTGCGTTATTATAAGGTACCCATATATTTATGTATAAGCAATCTTCAGAAAATTCCGAACCGGATTTGATAGGGATTTGGCTACTAGTATCGGAAGAGTTCCCAGTTTTTGAAGAGGCTACGTCGAATTGGTCAAACTTTGTCTACCTCAAAATCAAAAGTTGTTCTGAAATGGTGAAGACTTGACACGTTGAATTTGAAAGTTTTTTGTAGGTCTTACAGGATAACATCTTGATTTTAGTTGGGAAGCATCAATGATGGAATCTGGATAACTAGGAGGGAATGGGATCTTGAAACGACGGTTATTAGTAGGCGGAGCTGAATACGGAATACCAAGGAACGCATGGACTTTCATGTTGTTCACTCTAAAAAATAATTTTACAATTTGGTGCCTCTAATAGTAGAACAACTATGAACTGTTTGAGAATGGTTAATTTTTGTACTTGATAACCCTCCCTCGAAATTTCCCTTTGAGCGTGTGTACAACTGGCCCATTTTTATCAACGTCTTTTCCCAGAGAAAGTTGTATGGATTTTTTTGTGGAGGGAATCGTAGTTGGGACCGGGCTTGTAGTTGTAGTGGGTTTTGTAGAAGGTTTGGAGGTTGTAGACGTTACTTTAGTCGTTGTACTAGTAGATTTTGTCGTGGCAGGAGTAGTTCTTGTCGTGGTAGGAGTAGTTCTTGTCGTGGCAGGAGTAGTTCTTGTCGTTATTGTTTTCCTCGTGGTTATTTTACGCGCCCGAGGTTCCAACTGTTCAGGGTCTACCTCAGGAAGATAAGGAAGTAAAGATTCAAAGGGATCCTCAGTAATTGACTTAAACTTAGGTCTTAATGGAACGTAGCCATCATAGTCCAACATCAAATCTTCTGGTTCTTCCATATGCGAAATTTTCCTTGGAGTAGTTTTACTTTTCCTCCCTTGCCGTTTACCCCTATGACGATGATGACGTTTGTGGGGTGCTTTGATTGCAGCAGACGAAATCTCTTTCACCCTTTCAAATTCATCTCGAGCATCTTCAGGAATATAACTGGGGTCAATTTCCTTCATAGAATATATTATTCTCTTTTTCTTCAAGGCCAAAGCCAATTTCCGCTCGTTAACTGATCCTCTATTTTTCAGTCCGAGGGTACTCCTCGGGACAAAAATAATTAAGACAAATATTGAAAGTAGGAGTGTAGTCCATACCACACTTGTAGATTTCGAAATTGTTGTGATTAACATTGCGGAAGTTAAGAAAATATACAAACAGTATTCAGACTGATTTATAAGGAAAAAGTCGTAAAAATTGGTCCTACTTTGTTTGGTTGATAGCGTTTGAGATTGGCAAAATGTTACATACATTCCAATGGATTTCCTTCAGGAATTAATTAAAAGTAGTAATGGTGATAAGACTAAAAGCCTTAGACTTGGACAAAGCAACAAAGGCTAAACTAATGTGAATGGCAATGGCAATAGACTTTGACAGCAAAAAAACCAAGAGTCTGTATGTGTGCATTCCCTCCAGTTCTTTTACCACCGTAGAATATGCAGGAACACAAACACATGACTTGCTCATATTATGTAAAGGGTTAGAATATGCCCGTGTTATGTCATGTCCACTCCACATAAATATTTTATTCTGCAATTTGAATTATTTTCCTCTTCATAGTCTGTCTACAAAAGATGATATTTGAAGAAACCATTTAGTAAATTCAGGTGTCATCATTTTCAAGTGAGATGTAATTATCTAAGTTATGGTCCATTATACTCTTATCTAAATTGTTTCATGTAGTCTACTGGTGACTGGTGAGCACAATATTTTTCTACTATTTATGAAGTCAAAATCACTTTGATATTAACTGTTTAATTATAACGTAATTACTTTTTTAAAAATTTAGTTTACCTTGGGACTTTGGGAGTGTGTGACAAAGTAATGTCAAGTGGAAAGTTGTTAAACCACGACACAAGCTGATTGACCTTAATGGGAGATTTAGTTGGTGATCGAATGCTCGAAAATGGTTCAAAAAATTACCACCACCATATACAATATGGATAGGGATGAGAAGGATAATCACTGTCCAGTATGTCATCGCTATTTTAGAAGGAAGGACCACCTTCAGAGACATGTTCGAACACATTCGGGCGAAAAGCCTTATGAATGTTTGACTTGCCACAAGACGTTCTCCAGAGATTATCATTTGAAACGACATTATATGAGCCATAGCGGTGAGAAGCCTTATGAATGTGAAACATGCAACAAGACGTTTTCAAGGAAGGAACATCTTCGGAGACATGTGAAGACCCATGTAGCTTAAGGAATTATAATTTGGTGAAAGTACCAAGTATTCAAGTATTAAGTTTGGGAATTACTTTATTTTGAATAAAATATATTTTGTACTGAATATTTCATCAAGAGTGTTTGATCGAGATGGTGGTTATTGATATAAAAATCCTACTTTATAAACAAAACTAAAACATCACATTAATGCTAATCGTAAGGATGGTTTGACTCATTAAGAGTCGCCTTCACTGAAACTAGAGTAGAATTTTTTCGAACCCATTGAAAATGTTTTCCAAAGTGTACTCTTGGGAAGACTACTACTAGTTAAGTCAACCACTAATTTATAATGAATCACAGTTTCGAGTGTTTTATCATACAGATTAAGAGTAACCCCGAGAATCTGACTATCTCCTTGAGTTTAAGTTTGAGTATGTAAAACACAATTTGCTCTTAGGAAATTTTGGTGGCCCTTAAAAGGGCCGTTGGGTTAAATTCATTTGTTAAAAAACCAATTTGATATTAAACTTATGAAACATTAAAACGATATTGCTCTTAGGAAATTTTGGTGGCCCTTAAAAGGGCCGTTGGGTTAAATTCATTTTTTTGGTAGCCTTGATCTGGAAAATTAGCACTTTACTTGGTCACAGCTTTCGTTTCCTCAGACACGGCGGTCTGGATCTCCCGGGAGGTGATGATGGTCCTCTTGTTGTAATGAGCAAGACGGGAGGATTCAGTAGCGATTCTTTCGAAGATGTCGTTGACGAAAGAGTTCATGATACTCATGGCCTTTGAGGAGACTCCAGTGTCAAGGTGGACCTGCTTCAAGACCTTGTAGATAGCGTAGGATTCTTTCCTCTTGTGCTTTTGCTTCTTGTCTCCCTTGGAGATGTTCTTCTGGGCCTTTCCAGCCTTTTTGGCAGCCTTTCCACTGATTTTTGGGGGCATTTTGACACAAAGAGCTTTGAAGGAAACTTTTATTAGAGGTAAATACAGAGATCTAAACAAGTGAGTAGATTGATGTTTTCAGGAAAGAGCTCTGAGAGTGAGTGATGGTGTGCATTTCATTTCCTTTCGTATTTATGTAAGGAGACGGGGTTTAGTTTTGAGTTGAGATTTTACTGCATTGCTGCAGCGATTCTCGTTCCTTTCTGTTTATCAGGTACGTCCGCATTTTCTTACAAGCAGTAGTATAAGTAGAAGAGTCTATCGATGTAACTACTTTATCGAAGGAAGCAGCCAAACAACATAAATCTATTTCAACAAGTAATTGCTATTGTAGTCAATTGTCGAAATGACTGGACGTGGAAAGGGCGGAAAAGGTCTTGGAAAGGGGGGTGCGAAGCGTCATCGTAAAGTTCTGCGTGACAACATCCAAGGTATTACAAAGCCAGCGATTCGCCGTCTTGCTCGTCGTGGAGGTGTGAAGCGTATATCCGGTTTGATCTACGAAGAGACGAGAGGAGTGCTGAAGGTGTTTCTGGAAAATGTGATTCGTGACGCTGTCACTTACACTGAGCACGCCAAGAGGAAGACCGTGACGGCTATGGATGTTGTCTATGCTTTGAAAAGGCAAGGACGCACCCTTTACGGATTCGGAGGGTAAGCGGTGGAAATGTTCCTGGCCTGAACCTTATCACTCACAGCAGAAAAGTCTTGTTAACCCATCGGCCCTTTTAAGGGCCACCATGTTTTACGAAGAGCTAATACGCTAGCATTAAGAAACTTAATAAGTGCTTTGGTATTTGAGTTGAGGCAATATAGCTTGTCCCGTGACAACATCAACCGCGAAACTATTTTTTTTGAATGCATGTGAAATAAACAATCGCAGCCGTGCTTCACGTGTTAGGTTTATAAAAGTGCACTTTTTATTAATTAAAAGCATCAAATTTTTATTTGTCAATAAAGCAATTTCCTACTATTTACCTGATTAATAAACTTGAGATTACTGAAGAATGGCCATGGGAAGGCCTGGGTTTGGCGCAAAGAACCGCCATCCTGGAGCTTCGATTAATAATCAGTCACTTGAGTTGGATTCATCGATTCTAATCGGCAGTGCAAATCTACTCGAAGAAGTCGACAGTAAGCATTAATTGTTTAAGTTTTTAAGCTGAAATATTGCCAACGGCAATTAAAAATTTGATTATGTTTTATGTAGTCATGTCATCCAGTTCCAAGACAGCGACAAAATAATGTCAAATTTGTTTAATTTTTCTAGAGCGAATGATGGTAGTCCTCCGTGACGGACGAACATTAGTGGGCGTCCTGAGGTCAGTGGATCAGTTTGCCAATTTAATATTGCATCAAGCTGTGGAGAGAATCCATGTGGGGAAATGCTTTGGAGATATCCCTCGTGGAGTGTTTCTCGTTCGTGGTGATACAGTCGTGCTTCTCGGAGAAATTGTGAGAAAAACAATTTATTCTATCAATACCGAAATCAATTGATTGCCTCCTAGATTAATATTTATTAAGCAATGTTTGTTTTGTGAAATTGATAAGTGATCAACAATTTGTCGTTTGTTTTTCAGGACCCCGAGAAAGAACAGAATTCAGATTTGCAACGCGTTTCGGTCGACACAATATTGGCAGCTCAACGAATAGAGCACGAGGAAAAGATGATTAAAGAAATGAAGCGCAGTGAGGCGCTGAAACAGCGCGGAATGATATATCTTCACCGTGACTCCGCATTCAATGACGACCAGTACTAAACTCAACTTCTGATGCGAATCAGTTTGTTTGATTTCTTAAGAGTCAAATTTCACAAAGTGTTGTTTTAAAAGGAGACTCATGTTGAATCGCAATATAATTAGAGTTATATTTTTGTGTCTATTTTTCTAGCCTTGTAAGCAGGAATAGTGGTTGTGTTCGAAAATATGTAAACTGAAGATGCTCATCTTAATTATAACTGTCGCATAGCAGTTCCATGATTTTTCTTTTGGGACTTATTAAATGTCAATAAATTTTGAGTGAAATCATTTACCAGCCATATGATGGCATATTATATCAATTAATATTTGTTTGGTTAATTCAAATCATATTTTGAATATAATATAAATCAAATTTTAGAATACGTGCGACTAATTAAAGCGTAATTAAATTGATGTTGTCGCATCTCTCTATTCCACAAATGGTTTCAAGAGGAACTGAATTAGGAATTTTATTATGTCCTACCTGACATAACACATAAATGCATCGTATCTCATGTATTATGGATAATCCTGATTTTATAGTCATGGTTTTCATAAGAGACGACTTTTCTCAAGTAAAATAATATATGTAGAATTTTAATGTCATACAAGCAATAGATTTGAACAGGTTTTTTGCATATATCTAACTTGTGAAAGCAGTATAGTCATAGTCCATGCTTATCCGTAAAGTTTTATGTGTAGTAGGTTATCCATTTAGTCTTTATCCAGCTAAATGAAAATGTTGGACTATGTATGTTTCGCTGTATTATCGTAGAGATCAATCTCCCGTGTGAAGTTTGACCGATTTGCAACTACTTGAAACATTCATGAGGCAGTATGAATATCACTAGGTTGACCTTGATCCATGCTCCTGGTGTTATGCTATTTTAGCTACCAAATGAAAATATGATGACCAAAATCATTCTTCATTTGAGTCTTGGTGGAAAGTTATCATGGTTTCCACTTATCAACTCTCAGTTTTGCTTCTAGTTGTTTTGGTAATAGGGAACACGTGGGCTTACAAAGAAAAGGAAATCGACGATGGCAGTAATCCTATCTTAAGAACAAAGTATGGCTTAGTGAAGGGTATCCGCTGTAATTCTCGAAGTGGTCGCGAAGTGAGCAAGTTTATAGGCATTCAGTATGCAGTGGTAAAGGAGAGGTTTGAGGTCAGGTTTAACTACAGCGTTATAAGCGTAACAGATACACATAAATATGGTTGAATTACAGATGATTTATTCAATAATTGAAATAGAATTTTTAATGTAATATTTCAGCCTTCAGTTGAACCTAGTGGCTGGTGCGGTATTAAACGGGCCCAAGATTTTGGACCAGACTGTGATCGGGTGGAAGAACATGGGAACGAAAATTGTCTGTATTTAAATATCTACACGCACTACGTTAACGTTAGTCGCTTCCAATTATTAATCCCGTTTGATCCAAAGTGTTGGCATTGATTTAATAGTATTATTTTTCCTTGAAAACTTCAGGATGGTTCCGACAATTCCACTCTTCGACCAGTTGTGGTCTACATTCATGGTGGATCCTTCAAATACAACTCTGGGAATGAGTATGGACACCGGTACCTGCTGGATGAGGATATTGTCCTAGTTGTAATTAATTACCGTTTGGGTGTTTTAGGATTTCTCAGTACTGGAAACAGAGTTGCGCCCGGTAACTACGGCCTCAAGGATCAGGTTATGGCTCTAAAATGGGTTCAAGAAAACATCGGAGCATTTGGGGGTAATAAGGACAAGATCACAATTATGGGCCAATCTGCCGGCAGCGCCTCGGTAACTTATCACTTGGTGTCCCCAATGAGTCGTGATCTCTTTCATAATGCCATAGCCCAAAGTGGGACGTTTATGGATCCATGGGCATTTACAAGAAAACCTATAAGATACGCAGTCAAACTAGCGAAACTCTTGGATTGCCCCGTGTTGAACTGTTCCCGCAGGATAGTTGCCTGCCTCAAAGAGAAACCAGCTAAAGAAATAGCGAACCATACTTTAAGGGACGAAGCTTCATATTCATTCCTTGTTGATCCACTAGCAGCGTTTGGACCTGTAATTGAGCCACCCAAGTTATGGAATGGATCTCAGCCTTTCCTTCCAAAAAGCCCGTATGAGTTACTTGAAGCTGGCAACATCAACAAAGTACCTTTACTGACGGGGGTAACTGATCAGGAGGGAGTTTATCTTTGGGCTTTTCGTATGTACCTAAATACCTTATCTGAAGGAATCATCACGACCCAGATATAAATCTCTCTAATTTAAAGTAAATTACAATTTATTATTAGGTCTACTTCTCTCCGAGTCTAACTTTGCCGTGACTGCCCGTCAAGACTTACAAACTGATTTCATTCAGTACGCACCTTTCGCATTTTATTTCAATGACACTGGGTCACCTCAGAGACTACTAGAAATAGCCAAGGATATCGAGCAATTCTATTTCAACCCAAATGGATTCAGCTTAAAAGAGGAGCACTTCCAATCTACAATGAAAAATCTCGTTAGGCTGTACACTGATAGACTGTTTGCCAATTCATTCGTCAAGTTCGCCAATTAATACGCCAAGCTTTCTCCGACTTATCCATACTTGTATACATTTAATAAGGCGAGTTGAGTAGTTTTTATATAAAAAGGTATAAAATGATACCAGGAGTAATTATAACCATATTCTATATTCGATATTTTTATTCTTTACAAATACATTAGTATCCTGGCTTGGAAGTCTGCTATTTTACTGACCTGGACCAGAGAATTCACAATCATTACAAATTCGGTTAGTCGGATCACATGAATTGACTCTGAATTTTCATTTGATTAAATTCAGCAAACCAATTCCTCAAATCAATCCATGTAACAAACGTAGGTGCCACGCATGGGGCAGAGCTGGACATGCTTTTTAGTCCATTGTTTGGGAAAACGAATCCGGAAGACCCAGTTGTGCATCAACTCTCAATATCTATGGTGAAATTGTGGGCTTCATTCATCACAGAAGGGTAATAAAAAAAATCAATACATCGATTGAGATCAAACTCAATAATGCCAGAAACATTTTTTTATTGAATAGAAAACCCACCAAAACATTTGGCTCGGAAAAGAATTTCCCTGTGATTGATTCTTCACAAGGTGTTCTGGAATTCTATAAAATCGACGCAGACACCTCCATTTCGCTAAATACTTTCTCGGAAGCTCTGCGCTTCTGGGACAGCTTGAGACTTTCGGATACCGATTTCGGAAATTGTGACTGCGTTGATTAAATATTGAGACGAAAACTTTGATAGAATGATGCCAAAAATGATACCAGTAACCTTTTGTATGGTGTTAGCCCAATTGAAATAATATTTATTTAATGTAAATGTTTAATTTTCTTTACTGTTGCTTTGAAGGATCATATTCTTCTCTTAAGTTGAACTCTGACATTTAAATGCATGACTCAAGAATGATATTGGCAACCGATTAAACTTTAAAGGGTTTCCATTAAGCAAAAATCAATACATATACATAATATTATAATATTAATTTATTCAGATTTTCTTTTGGATTGCGAAACGTCTTAAGTCCACCCCCCCCCCCTCCCCTCAGTAAAAAAAGAAGCATACTGGATTAATATAAGGGGAAAGGTAGTTATTTTGTTAACTTCTAAAGAACTAATCCGACAATCACTTGAAAGAATCTCATTACTACAATTCCATTAATTCAGCAAATGAAATACGATTGATGATTGCATAAGTAGTGCCCTATGCTAAAAGATAATGGGTTTTTAATGATTACCATTTTACAAAATGTCTATAAAATAGTAGCATGGAAGTTCTTAATGTCAAAATTATTGCTATATTAAAGTAATATTTAACTGTTTCAAGACAGGATTCTAAAGACAGGAATAAGATTTACATGAATTTTTCAATACGATATTGATTAAAGAAAGTCTAGGTTAGCTTTAAAGTTTTGGAGTTTTGGACAGACATCAAATCAACCAAGGGTAGTCTATTTTAAGATTTCTCAAAAACCTGCTAGCGAAAAATAGTTCCTTAAAAAACGTTCGTACATAATGAAATTTGCCCTATCCCAAAATAACTTGACAGGAAAATAAAAACTTTCGGAAGGGATAATAATGCGCAACATATTAGAAAAAATGTCTACATATTGTGCATTCCTTGTTTTCTTTCCTGTTTGAACACCCAAAATTTATTCAAGTGAATTCGTCAGTGCTTCTTATTTGGTTTAATTATTCACCTTTAAAAATTATCTCAGAAAAATCAAAATGTTCATGTTAGGAGCATTAAACTCTTTCTTGATGCTTCAGAAAGTGCTATTTCCACCAGCAACTTTTAATCCAAGTACACTTAGATTTGAAAGCCTTGAACAGTGGTCGGCACGGAGGGTTTGGAACCTTATATTGGCTATGGAGTTAATCGTTTTCCTTGTCGAATCCTGGGCGCTCTTTAACCTAATTTCGAACTGGAGTTCAGAAAATAATGTAGAAGCTTTAGTAGTCGGTGTGATCTTTCCAACCATTACGTTTGTTGCAATGGTCTCCCACGTGGCTACTCTCGTGTACTTTGAAATGGCTTGTTACATGTTAACGCAGTGTCTTAATTTCAGACTAGTTCATAAAAATCAGATAAGCTTTCCCTGGATTCGACTCAGACAACGAAATGCGGAACATAAGGAAATGCTGGTGTACGCGTTTGGCCTTACCGTTCTCCTTATTGCTATCGGTAGAACAATAATTCCATTAATTTCTGACTATGATCCCATTGCGCAACTTTTTCTACGAATAGTGCGATATCAAATTCCTGGAACGAAACTTCTACTACTATTACTATGTAAGGTTATTTCCAGCATAATTGTGGGCCCGGTTGCGGTTCACGCTGGAGGGGTGCTTTTATTATCAATGGTAGCTGCAATAGGTTTGATCGAAACAATTCAATTGGTCTCCTATAACCTTTATTCAACTGAACCAAAGAAGATGGAAAAACTCAGATTGCGAAATTGCATTAGACTATTTCAGCAACTACAAATGTTAATTAAACTTGCATGCGTCATAGGAAGTGACCTCGCAGGGGGACTTATTGGCGTAGGAGGTACACTCACCGCAGTTAATCTTTACGCTGGAATTATGTTCTCTGGAAGTCTACCAGTTTTCATTTCCATAGGTTGTGTTGTAATGGCAGTTTGGGGGTTCGCCGTTAACTTCGTGTTCTTGGGTTTGGGTTCCGTCCCAAATAGGAATGGAAAACGGTTTAAAATAAACTGGAAGTTCTATCTCCACACTAGAAACGACAAGGCTAGGCTGAGAGCATGCCCAGATATTGGATATCGAGTTGGTCCAATCAATATCGTTACAAACCAAACAGCCCTGGGGATTGCTGACGCGATTCTGAACTTGGCTGCCACCTTATGTCTAACAACAGCTTCGGTAACTTTCACTGCCGCGAAAAGATTGTAAACCTCTGGACAAAGAGATGATTTGAATTTCAAAGAATATACATGGTAAAATCCTAATTAGTGGCTGTGTTGATTAAATATTGAGAAGAAAACTTGACTAAATAAATGCCAAAAATTAGAAAGTATCATAATATAATAATTTTTCAACGATTGACATAACGACAGAATGGAAGATAAAATGTGAAATATACATCGTAATTAACGTAACTTATTTTTATTGACTCTATTGTCAGATTTTTTTTCCAGCGCGCGACATTGTTTCTCGTTAAGACCTACTATTGTGTAGGTATTCGCAATCTCAGACCAATCAAAATATTCCTTTGATATGCAACCTTCAAAATATAATTATAATTGTTCCAATTTTTCGCTATTTTAAGTTCAAAGGGAGATGTGATCACTTAATTTAAATAAATAAATAATAGGTACATACAACTTGCGAAGTTAGCCTCCTCCGGATAATTCATGCATGCTGGTATACAATTAAATAAAATACGCTATTTCCATTGGGATAAAATTTATTTATACCTTTGACCCAAGGAATTCAACTTTGCATTCAGCTTTCATCAAGTATGTAGGCATATGGATTTTTGGCAGATTTTTGCATCCATAAATTTTGTTTCGCAGAAAATTGGTAATGATTCATTTATAACCTTCAAGCTTACTTAATTTGAAATTTTAAAAAAGCATTTGATTATTTTCGCATACTTACAATTTGTATTATTTCCAGTATTTGCATGCATTACTCTAGCATCTTTAAAAATGACGTGGAGCCAGAAAAATTGGTAATATTTAAAAGCAATTATAGTATAGTGATTTGGTTTACGATCAATTTTAATTTTGTCGAATCAGTAATTCCACGTGCGTTCAAAATCATCAAAGAATATTCAATTTAGTTCCCTACTCTATAGGATATAGTCCTTCTTTCAAGAAGTATATAGTATTGGAGGGTATGGCAATAAAATTGAGTTAAGACAAAATCTAAATGTCAGTCTTTAGGATAAACCATCGTAAAAAAATTTCTGCGTTTTTAAATTGACATTTTATTTTTGAAGAACTTTTAACGGTTGGAATAAGAATTACATGAATTTTTTACAACCATATTGAGCTGAGAGCTTTTCAATTTTGGTTTAAAACCAATAAACTGATCAAGTAAATAAACTCTGCACATATTCAAACGTCATTTTAGGATGTATCAAAATATTCACCTAAAACCTAATCAGCGAAAAACAATTGTTAAAAAATCAATGTACCCATAAAATATGCACATCATTCCAAAGTACACTGGGAGGAAAACAAGTACTTTTGAAAAGCATTTCGAGAAATATCGGCGCAAAGTCAAGTCGTCAAAAACTTCTTGTTGTTTAAACATAACATATTATTTAACTTTAAAAATCATCTCGTAAATATCAAAATGTTCATGTTGGGAGCAGTAAATTCTTTCTTGACACTTCAGAAACAACTATTTCCACCAATAATTTTAAATCCAAGTACACTCAGAGTGGACTACCTGCAAAGGTGGTCGGCGCGAAGGATTTGGCACCTAATACTGGCAACAGAATTTATCATCTTCCTACTAGAATCCTGGACACTCGTCATCCTCGTTTCCAACTGGAGGTTAGAAAAGAATGTGGAAGCTTTAGTACTCTGTGTAATCTTTCCAACCATGTCGTTTGTCGGAATGGTGTCCATAGTTACTGTTCATCTTGTTGCTGAAATGTCTAGCTACACGATGACCCAGTGTCTGAATTTTGGACTAGTGCATAATAATCAGCTAAGCTTTCCCTGGATTCGCCTCAGGCAAAGAAAGGCGGAAAATAAGGAAATGCTAGTGTACGGGTTTTGCCTTTCCACTCTCGTTATTACTATTGGTAGAGCAATAATTCCATTGATCAGTGACTATGATCCCGTTGCGCAATTTCTTCTTCGAATTGTAGGATATCTACCGTCGTACCAAATTCCAAAAATGCAACTTCCACTACAATTATTGTGTAAGGTGTTTGCCACCATAATTTTGTGCCCTATTGCGATTCACGCTGGAGGGGTACTTTCATGGTTAATGATGGGCACTATAATTATAATTGAAACTATTCAATTAGTCTCCTATAACCTTTATTCAACTGAACCGAAGAAGATGGAAAAACTCAGATTGCGAAATTGCATAAGACTATTTCAGCAACTACAAATGTTAATTAAGCTTGCATGCATCATGGGAAGTGATCTCGCAGGAGGACTTATTGCAGTGGGTGGTATACTCACTGGAGTTAATCTTTTCGCTGGAATTATGTTCTCTGGAAGTCTACCAGTTCCCATTTCCATAGGCTGCATTGCAATGGCAGTTTTGGGATTCATCCTTATCTTCGTGTTGTTTGCAATGGGTTCCGTCCCCAATAGGAATGGGCTACGCTTTAGAATTCATTGGAAGTACTATTTAAAAAGTAGAAAAGACAAAGCCATGCTCAGGGCATGTGTAGACATTGGATATCGAGTCGGCCCTATCAAATTTGCAACAAATCAAACAGCACTGGGAGTGGCAGACGCTATTTTAAATTTGACTGCGACCTTATGCCTAACAACTGGTTCGGCATCTTTAGTTCTTGTTAAAACTTTGTAAAACTATGTAGCACAAGTACAAAATTTTGTATTCATTTCCAAGCATTGCTTCCATCCAAAATAAAATTTTAAATTATAATTTATTGAAGCATTAGAAGCGAGAGTGAAAACTTTCCACGTGAATATGCCTAGCCTTCATTAAAGTTTTAACGTATTTGGATTCTTTGAAGGGAAAAGAAAATTTTGATTAGTAGTGCTTCCCTTCGAAAGATTTCCTTTACAACTTCCCCAAAGTAAGAGCAACTAACCAAACCTACCGGTGTGCCATACAATTATTAGCTGATGATTCAAAATATATTCTGATTAGATCAATATCGAATCCGTTAGGTTAAGCTCTTTGGAAAATGTGGTGGCCCTTAAAAGGGCCGTTGGATAAACGTCGGAAAGTTATTGGTTGAGTTGGATAGATCTACGCTCGCTCACCTCGAATCCTACGCGCCAGCTGAATGTCTTTCGGCATAATCGTGACACGCTTCGCATGAATGGCACACAAATTTGTATCTTCGAAGAGTCCAACCAGGTAGGCCTCCGCAGCTTCTTGTAAAGCCATGACCGCCGAGCTCTGGAAACGCAAGTCAGTCTTGAAGTCCTGCGCGACTTCACGTACCAATCGTTGGAAGGGCAACTTGCGGATGAGAAGCTCAGTACTCTTCTGGTAACGTCTGATCTCACGAAGANGGGCAACTTGCGGATGAGAAGCTCAGTACTCTTCTGGTAACGTCTGATCTCACGAAGAGCAACGGTACCTGGACGAAAACGATGAGGCTTCTTTACACCTCCAGTCGCAGGCTCCAGCTTTCTAGCAGCTTTGGTGGCTAGAATCTTCCTCGGTGCCTTCCCTCCAGTTGACTTGCGAGCAGTTTGTTTGGTACGCGCCATTGTCGGAAAACTTCTTTTCAATCACTTCAATATGAATATGTCACTGTCACGCAACTGAACAGAATCGCCGATGATCAAAACTACCATTAACAACTTTCTGGCAAGTCCTCCGACTTTTATGCATCCGAGGAGAGTTGAAAATTCACACTGAAAGGCACTGGGAATGCTTCCACGAGGAAGTGCGGACGTCTCTGACAGAACTCTGGAGAAAATTTCCAACCCACAGACTGTGTATATATTCATGCTCCAATTGATTATCAGACATCAGTGGCAATTGACATTTCAAGACGCAAATTTCTCAGTGAAATTCTCTTTGAAACATATCAGCCTATTCTTTCCGACATGACTGGACGTGGCAAAGGTGGGAAGACGAAAGCCAAGGCTAAGAGTCGCTCAAGCCGGGCTGGGTTACAATTTCCTGTAAGTCGCATTCATCGTCACTTAAGGAAAGGACACTACGCCGAGCGAATTGGAGCTGGCGCACCAGTATACCTTGCTGCAGTAATGGAGTACTTGGCCGCCGAAATTCTCGAGCTGGCAGGCAACGCTGCCCGTGACAACAAGAAGAGTCGTGTTACTCCCCGACACCTTCAGCTAGCGATTCGGAACGATGAGGAGTTGGGACGGCTCTTGAGCGCAGTCACCATATCTCAAGGTGGTGTGATGCCATACATCCACCCTTTATTACTGCCGAAGAAGAAAGACAAGGTGGAATCACAATAAGACCCTTCAGTTGACGACCGAATTTGATTTAATAACCCAACGGCCCTTTTAAGGGCCACCATAAACTCCTGAGAGCAGTAATATAGCTTATTATATGTGGGTTTAATTAAATTGAATGCATGTTCGGACCGATTCTGGTCTGAAGGTACCAAAGCATACAGCAAGTATCTTGTTTCGTTGACTGATCCCACCACCCCGGCCGATAATGATTGAACCAAGTTCATAATGTAATTTCTACGAACTCATCGGCCACTACAATTTTCAAAGAGCAAATTATATGGCATTCCCTCAACCAGGTATTGACAAAGGTTAAACTTAATGTTTAATCAAATAATCCAGGTAAATTGATACGCGAGTGTACCTGCTCAATCTCCATGGTTTTAGAAGTTGTTGAATACGATGTTTTACATAGGTAAGTGGACTGTCAAATAATTTAGTTAATTTTTATCATACGGATAATAAATATTAAATAGCTGGATAAGTCAGCCGTCGGATAAACATTTTTTCCTTCATTTAGAATTGTGTAAGTACAGAATATAGTATTTTTGAACTCGAAGCATCTGATTTTGTTTTCTAATAATAGTGTCAGTCATGATTGAGAAAAGTAGTTTGTATTAAATTACAAAATAATTAGTTTTTTGGTGCCATCTCGAATCCTGCAGTGAAGGTTCCTACTGTTTGTTTGAATTGTTTAGCTAAAGTAAGTGATTAAAGTATATTTTTGAGGTTCCTAATCTAGGTGAGAATGGGAACGTTGCGCGATACCTTCCATTTTGTTACGGTCCTTGAGGATGAGGATGAAACTGTCGTTGTCCTGAAACAAAATGAGTCCAATTCGGTCGTCGCAAAATACCAGGCATTAGAGCATGCCTTAATTGCTGAATGGAGTGAAGTTAGCGGAAGTTCGGATAAATATTATCTTAATAATGGAGACGTTAGTTTACAGTAACAAGCTATTATTAATATTTTGTGATGTAATGAATTGGCTTTGTCAAAATAATCATTTCTATTTACAGTATGCTTTGGTTTTTTCGGAGGCTCTACATCGTCCTGCGAGAGCTATAGTCCACGGGGTCTTGGGCCCGATTCCCGGTTCTGTGAGGAAGTTCGTCTATGCATTGTTTCTCTGCGATTATGGATTAACTGAGTAAGTTAATCATTTATAATAATCTACTTCCTTCTCTCTAGTTTCTCTATTTAAATTATTAACTGTAACCCCTCTACTTCTTTCAGATCAGTGATGACGACTGGATTAGTAAAGCTCGATGGGAAGTTGATGGAATTGCCACCTCGTACTGTACTTGTTTCATTGGTTGATCTGATACCGGAGGAACAAATTCCTCTGAAAGAGCTAGTACAAGCTGATCCTAATGCTAACGAGTAAGTTTTAGCAATAGAAAACATGGACCTGCTCTCTTAAATACTAAATTCATGAATGTTTACCTAATACGTTCTGAACTTCCAGGCCATTTCCGTTGCAGAAGAATGCCTCTGAAATGATTCTAGCATGGTTTTCATCTCCTGGAGCTTCCAAGGAGCTACACGTCCGAGCGCTAATTGATTGCAATAGCTGTTCAATATTCGGTGACATATTCCGTTTGGACTCTAAACAGAATAAGGATTCTTTGGTGGAGTACTTACTCAAGAATAATTTAGCGAGGGTTGGTCATCAATCCATCTATTATCGGGGACAACTAGAAACCGCCATTAAGAAAGTGTTTGAAGCTGAAGAAGAAACTCTGGATATTGACAGTGCATCAATCTCTAGCTGTCTAGACTCAATGAATATTTCTCAAGAGGAAATCATATCTCATCATCAAGATTCAACTGAATCACCGTCCAAGTCATTAAACCAAGAACCTTGAAGAAGGTATCTTCACTAGAAACTTCTTAAATTAAAGCCTTAATCGATTCGAGAGTGATTATTTCTTAATTACTTGATTATCGTGTTGATTAAATAAACGAATTTTATTTATTATTTTATTCAGCTCTTATCAATGCCTTGAGAAATTAGCATGATTTATTTACATAAATTGGCATATGGGTAATGTGATTAGCCTAAAGTTTGATTCTGTCCTGTTAAAAAATTTACTAGTTTTTGTATTTTGTATTTTAACCGACCACAATTACATCATTGCTATAACTACTTTTCCTCATCTTAGAGAAGGTCTTGTTTACAACCTGGAAATTCTTTCGCCAAACGTTGTTCTCATCAATGAGTGTTTGAACTTTGCTATACTCCAGGGAGTCTAGTCTAGCTGTGATGTTTCCATAGACAGTGTCCGAAAGACCATTACCACTTCCTCCTGTAGAAGCGCTACTTTGATCAAGTCTGCTGTCAATGTATTTCCGAACGTCATTTATATCCATGGATAATGCTGCCCTAGCGTTAGACAAGTCACTACCGAGCTTATCCGTCACTGTAGTAATATTTCCTGGAAGGTATGTTTCCAGATTGGACACTCTTATATTAAGCTCGGGAGGTGGGCTTCCACTACTACCACCACCGTTGTTAGGAATAGAATTTAGTTTCGATGAGAGAGTTAGGTTTAATTGCCTCACTTTGGTTTCCAGGTCCACTAAATCATGTAATTAACGGAACTTATTTTTAAGGATGATCTCTATCAAACTTTAATAATTTCAATTGAATTTAAGTACTTAAAACTTACCGATAAGTCTCATAGCTCCATCCAATCTGTCCGAGCAAGCTGCTGGACAACCGATATAAGGAACTGATGGAGTAGTCGTCGGCTCCGGCCCTGGGTTAGCTGGAAACGGGTCGTTTACGGAGGGAATGTGCATTTGACCTTCAGCCATGGAAACGAGGTAGAAATTCAATAGAATCACTTCTACAGTAATAGTAATGGCCATTTTAATTTTATAAATTGAAGGAAGGAATTTTTCCGAAAGGAATGAACAAAAATCTTGTCTATACTTTAATGTTTTTGTAAAATATTCAATCAAATAAAATATTTTCTACTCTCCTGTGCCCAAAGCATAGTAACATCCAGACTGTTCTCATTTGTTCATGGTCATTTGTCAAAGGACACACGTAAATTTGCGTGTCATTCTGTCACTCTTCCGGTATTAAATTATTTCCTTTGAAATGAATACCTTTTAAGTTATTTTTTACTAATATCCGTGTAACTGAACGGCACCCGCATTCATGGTGCCCTTTGAAAATATTTTATTAGATAAACATTATAAACAAAGCTTAAATGAATGTAATGATTTACCTTTTGCATAAAACCTTGTTCAATTGTTCATGTTGCCCCTCTTTATTTTTACTTTGCCTTCTGGCAAAAAAAAATCTCCCATTTATTATTTCCTAAACGATTGAACCATACGTCCATGACTGGCTTCATGATTAGAGTTGGAAACCCAATAGATTAAAACATTTTTTTAACTTGCAAGCCAACACCCTAGCAGAGATTATTCCGATGGAGTTTGTGTACCTTTGAATGGACCTTCCAAAAATCATGAATGATGGAATTAACGCAGACTGACTTTCAAGAAAATTGATCCAATCATCCACACTGCAGATGTTTTGTAAAAAAAATTGACGTTCGTTTAGTAAATAAAATATGTTTATTTGGTTTACTCTCTACAATACAAATAATTTATCATAAAAGGAACTCGCTGTCGCCATAAATAAAATAAGATAAAATTGATTAGATCAGAAAATGTGATTTAAGTTGCCTTCCCATTTTTGCAAAATCATCTCCGCAGCTTTCTCAGCAATTGCATATGTAGGCGCTTGTGTGTTCGAATTGGTGATGAAGGGCATCACACTGGCATCAACAACCCGTAAGTTCATCGTTCCTAACACTGTCAGCGTAGTATCGACAACTGCGTGTGTATCTCCGGGTCCCTTGCCCATCTTGCAGGTGCCCGCAGGATGTAATCCAAAATGTGCCGTTTGTCTAATATAACAACGCCAATATTCCTCCGAACGGTAAGGAAAAGGAGCGCATGCTCTTAATGGAGCCGGACGATACCTAGCGTGTTGGCTTTGATACGCTGGGGTGTCTTCATATATCTCCAAGACTTTATAAATTCCCTCCAGTAGAACGTCCATATCGTGATGGTTACCGAAGTAGTTAAAGTCAATTAAAGGATCTGCATAAATATCCGTGACATTTAAGTATAGCGTCCCTTTACTCTTTGGTCTGGCGAGGTAGATCATTGCGAAAACGGATATACGATCTACTTCATTAACGGATGTGTCCTCCTCTTCTTCTCTTCTTGGTGCGCTACCAGTTCGAAGAAATCCTGGTACGTCAGTTCGCATTGGGCTTTGATAAAACTGTATTTGAAGATCTGGCCAGTCCGCTTTTCCTTCTTTGACTGCTTTCGAGGTTGACGCAAAGGCAAGAACCGTTTCGCCCGTTAAAGTCGAATACGGTCCGTCTCCAGTTGTCAAGTAATTTTGGTAATTCTCTGGATTCAGGTCACGTTGGGGAATAAACATGTTTTCTAGTGATTTGTTGTTTACCAAGAAATGTAGTAAAATTGCCGGGTGGTCCATGAGATTCAGTCCAACCGGAAGCTCTTTAATTTGCTTGATCTTTGCTGCATCCAATTCTTCTCCTTTGCCTATCCCTGAACGCATTAGGATCATTGGAGACTCTAAAGCTCCTGCGCTTAAGATTACTTCTTTCTTTGCCCCTGCAAATATGAAAGTTTCAGGGTGGTCGCTGGGAGCGTAGATAACACCGATAGCGGTGACTCCGTCAAACACTACGTGTTTCACCACGGCGTGAGCAATGACCTTTAGATTGTGTCGAGTGTTTAGATGAGGAAGAATATAGCCCGTGAAAGCACTCACACGATGACCCGATCCTTTACTGAATTCTATTGGACTGACGCCTTTTACAAATTTATAATTAATAAATTTTTTATTTATAAAAATGATTCCTTTACTAGTTTCAAAGTAAAAGAGACTTGCCAACTTTCTGAGGATTATTGGGACCTCGGTTCATTGGATATCTAAGATACTGTCCCGCAGAGTAAATTGTAGTCTTTCCAGGTCTGTAACGTGGACTGGAGACGGTTATCGGTCCACCAAAGCCCCGTTGATTGGAGGGGAAGTCTCCCTCATAATTTTCTACTCTTTTAAAATACCTCAGCATATTTTCGTAAGACCACGAAGAATCTTCCAGATACTCGGACCACGTATCAAAGTCACGAGGGTGACCCCGGTTCCAAAGCATTCCATTCACTGCGCTACCACCTGCAATTTGTATGAACAAGAACATGCAGTAAAACTTGATAAGTTTTAAATTAAATTAAATCAATGATGTATACCTCCAAAGGTTCTTCCAACCGTTGCTATAACAACCTGAGGGGATCATAATAAATACTGTATTTCAATTGTTTTTCATTACTGAATAAATCTAAATCTCTTAGTGCTTACTTACTCCACCGTTGGTCAGAGCCGCATTTTTTTGAGGCACTGATTTATACTCCTTCGTATAACTGTCATTTCCTAAAAGAGCAAAAGGCACTAAGGCGGGAACGCCCAATGTATCGCTTGGAAATGATCCAGCCTCCAGTAATAATACATTAAAATGGCCATTCTCTGATAAACGACTCGCCACTACACATCCACTTACTCCACCTCCAACTTTGATATTCACAAAAATAGTTTAAATTAAAATGTAACAATTTCTGAGGTTAGAAATCAAGCATTTGAAAAATCAGTTATTTTAAATACTGAAGCCTTACCTACAATAAAATCGAATAATTCCTCTTTCGATTCAACTCCGCTTATCTCACCTAGCCCCAGGGATGACAGTAGAATAAAAAGCGCGGTTTTTCGAAACATTTTAAATATTTTTACGATTTGAATTTTCAAAGGACTAGTTTGTTACATGTTGTCTACATAAGCTTCCCATATGGAACTAAACCTTGGAAGAATATTTATCCATTTTAAATGCACCGTTTCAGAACCAGGAGTATCGACGGCTACTATGTAACTCAATCTTACTTTCTGACATTTCATAAAACGTAATATTTCTACTTTAACCTTTTAAAAATTTAATGTTCGTGTATTGTGTAGCAAGTGTAGATTTCTGCATCATTGATTTCATCTTTGGCACTCATATGTTCCATGTATAATAATTAGAGTAATTGGAGTGCAGTCATGTGCGGTCATTACATGTACACGTTGTATTTAGGAAAGTTTTTGTTAACAAAATTATGGAAAAATTGGAAAATTACCTGCATATGTTATGACAAAAAACACTGGTATATAGGTGAGGTACATATCTAAAAAATTAAATAAAAAAACTATGGATTTTCCATCATGAAATATTTATTCAATGTCTGCAGCTTTTATCATACGTTACATCGTACAAAACATATTTTTCAAGACTAATAATATGAATAATATGAATAACAACAGCAGCTAATTTGAGTGTGTGAAACACTCTTAGATTGCAATCCGTGCATCCCTATTCTACGCTCTTTCCAGTTTCATGATTTACGAGGAAAAAATGTTAATGAACTTAAACTGGAGGATTTTTTTTTAAATCCAGGGCGAGCCAAAATATTTTTTAGGAATAAATATTCAGTCATTAACCAAAGTTCTAACAGAGTTCACCGAACCGTGAAAATTCATAAATAATTACTTTAGACTTCTATGTGGATAAAAACTTGGAATAGATAACAATTATGTTAGTTTTTTATCGACTGGAAAATATTAAAAAAGTATTTCAGTTAGTTTTTCAGTTAATGATAATGTTGTACATAGTTCTCTAGCTCCTCCGGCGGTATTGTGCTCGTTTGTCTGGCAACACTAGGTAAAAATGTGTTTAGTAGGATATCGTTTATGAACCTCTGTTTCTGGCGATAGTAAATACGTGGTAAGGATGATAAATAGGATATTTTAATGGTGTACCGCCTAAGTTGCCTCTGTAGTCATGTGTTGCTTCTAAGAATCATTTCTGCAGCCTTCTCACCAACGGCGTAGGCTGCTGCTTGGGTATTCGTATTAACTACCTTAGGCAACACTGATAAATCAGCGACTCTAACATTTTGCACATTAACTACTCTCAATTCTGTATCTACCACTGCATCCGTGTCCAATGGACCTTTGCCCATGCGACAGGTACCAGCTCCATGTGACCCACTGGCAGCCATTTGTCTAATGTAACAACGCCAATATGGATCCGAGCGGAATGTCAAATGTTTGCAGGGAGCTAATGGCTCGGGAGGATATCGGGCTTCTACGCTTTTGAATCCAGGAGTCTTCTCTATGATCCGAAGACTCATTTTAACGCCTGGAAGGTTCAAATATGACTTGTAGGAGAGATGGCTTTGGGATTTTTGATAAATGTTTTAGATTTTGCCCTTACCATACAACAAAGCTTCAATATCTCGGGGATGAGTCAGATATTGAAAGTCTATGAGAGGATCCCCTTCGATATTGCTTGCGTTTAGTTTTACACTCCCTGTACTTTTGGGACGGGTGAGGAAAACAGTTATGATGGCAGGGCCTTCCATTTTTTTCATTTTTATTTCCGGTCTGAAGCCATAGAATCTGTTGTATGATATTCCGAATAGTAAAACCAAATGTATGTTCGCCCACTGGTCACTTTCCCGAGGTTCGGTAGAGTGCCTCAAAATTTTTCCGAGGGACTGGGGTGCTTTAATAAATGCTTGAGAAGTGCCTCCCGAGTGAGAGTATGGACCTAAAATTAAAATATAAATGGTGCCATTGATAGTTTATTAGTTATGTAATTACTTTAAAAGTTTTTAATAAATTATGGTTACCATCTCCCATGGAGTCATAGATTTTATTGGTTTCGCCATTCAAATCCCTAGCTTCGTCAAGAATCAACGATCTATTCCCCACGACAAACTCCATCCTGAGTGCAACATGATCCTGGAGATTTTTTCCAACAGGTAATATTGCAACTGGGGAGATTTTAGACTCATCAAGAACCTTCCTGGGTCCGATTCCAGACCTCATGAGGACTGCTGGAGAACCCATCACACCTGCGCTAACAACGACTTCACGTCTCACGCGAGCATAATGGATTTTATCGGTGGAGGTACTATTTATCCTGTAGACTACTCCAGTTGCCCGATTTCCTTGGAATAGAATTCTACTCACGTGTGCACCTACAATCACTTTGAGATTGCGTCTTTGTCCCATCACTGGCATAATATAGCCTTCGTAGGCACTAACTCTACGTCCAAATTTTTTACTATATTCGACATTTGTAAAACCTATATTTTTTTAATAAATCAAGGTTATCAAGGTACAATTACAACCTATCAATCATTTCCATTTTTAGTTTTGTAGTGCCCATACTTATCTTTTGAGGTCCATTCTGATCAACATCCACCGGATATCCAAGATATTTCCCTGCCTCCGTCCACAACTCCTCGCCAGGAGCGTATCTCGGGCGACTAATAGTAATCGGTCCATCGTAGCCATGCTGATCTGAGGAATAATCTCCCTGATAATCTTCCGACTTTTTGAAATATCTGAGCATGTTTCTATAGTTCCATGATTCGTCATCGACCAGTTCCGCCCAGCTATTATAATCGTGTGGGCTGCCTCTATTCCAGAACATCATATTAATGGCACTCGACCCTCCTAAAACTTTTCCACTGAAGTAGTTCACTACTCCCTTCCTGCCTAAAGCAGCTTTTGTCTGGGGAACAGATTCAAACATTTTTATCGCGTTGCTTGCGAACGACGCGTTTGTAGATACGGCAGGAACATTCATGGTGGCATTAGGAAGCTGTCCAGCCTCCAGGAGAAGCACCGTCCACTTTCCATTTTCAGAGAGGCGACTTGCAACAACGCAACCAGTTGTGCCTCCTCCAACTCAAAATTTATAAATCCTTTTAAAACTTTATGTTTCAAACTTATTCATGGCTAGATTCGGAGATTCCTCCAACTTTTACTTACCCACAATGAAATCAAAAATCTCGTCGAATTCCCCAAAACAATAGACCTCCCTGAGGACAACAGTGAAGACCAAAAATACTACCGTCCACGTAACCTTCCCTGGTAAGCAGACACAGGCACCACTTTGCCCCGTACTTTTACGTGATAACATGACCAACCCTGTGCGCGTGTTAGCATGCTACATGTTCCTCTTGGAATATCAAACTTAATACTAGGTTAAGCGATGTGAAAAATTAGTAGATAAGTTTGTTACTTAAAATTTAGCCAATTTATTTTATTTAATTCATGTCACGCACAGTTTCCATCCATCATATTGTGGGCCACCTGCCTACGCCTCTACAAAATGCTGCACTTAAGTTTTTGCATCTCAATTAAACTTCCTCATCTCATCGTAATCCAGCTTATCCTCGACGGTTCATTTTTTTATGAATTGGTTGCTATGATATTAACCACTTTGCTCTTTGGAAATATTTTTGGTCCTCAAAAGGACCGTTGGGGTTACCATAGGATATGTAATCCTAGGCTCATTTCAATAACAATAACTTACCTAATTTTTGAATTTTACCTTAACATAATATATTTTTGTTGATTGTTGTACCTTGTCTAACTGAACATTATTAAGAAATGTTCAGCTTACAGAAACGGTACATTTAATGTGGACCAAGCCATTTTCTCTTAACCTGCCTAGAATTCTACGTCACCGGATGCGTTGCATCTACAGTTAACACTTCATTCAGAACATTTCAATGTCACTTGAAATAATTGGCAAATCAAGCTGAAGGCTTTAGTCGTATGTTTCCACTTTCAGTTATTTAATCACAGGGAAAATAACTGCACAAACACCATAATTAAAAAACTAGGTTAGGTTAGGTTAATCGAAACCCTAGACCTTGTGAGTCCGGGCACGGTAAAGTGGAAAGTGAGGAAATCTTGTGATGGGCTTGGGATTTTATTGCTAAAAGTCGAAAAAGAGGCTTTAGGAAAAAGAAAAATTTTCTTTTTTTCTGAGAAACCCCAAAATATGAAAGGGAACAAGAATGAACAAGTCTTTGGACTTGGACAAGTTATATCCTGTTCGAGCCTTCACATTAGGATTAGATTAGATTAGGAAATTTTCCTTGAATATTTTACAGCCCTATTATGTACGCATACGCATGCATGCCTCATGTCTCATAATATCACTTCATTAAATGAACTTGAATGTAGGATGGTCTTTCATTTGGCAGATTACGCGATAAGTAATTAATTCAATTCAAATTAAGAAACAAGTCCAGTAATATTATGTGCCTTGAAGAAATTGCATTTTATATTATGATTACATTGCATTGGCAGCATTGGATGATGTTTTTGTTGCCTTCTTATGGTCTGCCTACCGAATGTAGTTGGCGGGTAATTTGAATCCTAATCATTTGGAGCATTTTATTTTTTAACTTTGATGTCCAGTCCAGACTCCAGAGAAACAAACTTGTTCATCACAACAGAACAGGAACTGATAAAGATTCATAGTAAAAAGAAAGTCAAATTTTGAAAGTATAATTGAATTTTTGAATTTCTCTGTTGGGTGTTAATCTAGCTGATAAATTTAAAATGGAATTGAAACTTTTACCACCGCCTAAATACATGCCAAAATTGACGCCGAAAGTTGGAGAAGATGTATTTGCTTTGCATAACTCACTCCTGAAATGTTGTCTCAGGGCGGAAATAATAAAAGTGCTACCTTTACAATGGGATGAAACACAGGTTAATAGCAAATTACAATTGAACATAATGATTCCATTCCATGGTTTGGTATTAAATTTTAAATCATTATTTACTTTTCATTGCTTTCTAGAAGGAATTTGAGATTTTGTATGAACCTACGGAAAAAGGTGTTCCAACGAAACGGAATGACGGCCTGCGAAAAACAGGCATTGTGACACTAAAAGATATCGCTTACCCCTTCGCCTCTCCTTTCGTCATTCCAGTTGGAACTAGAGTGATTGGGAAAGTCACTAAAATGGCTCATTTAGACCCAGATAGCGCGTTCTTCATAGGGGTGGTGGGCGGAAGTCGTCCTAAAAATGGGACTTATTTGGTCTTCTTTGACATAGGCTTTGTACAGTACGTCCACCACGACGATTGTTACTTGGTATTGGAGAGCTCGAAACATGTCTGGAATGATGTACATCCAAATATGACGGATTTTGTGCGCCTGTATATAAACAAGTATCCAGCTTGGCCCCTAGTTCGCCTCAGAGAAGGGCAGCTTTGTTCTGTCGAATGGAATGGTAACGATAACAATATTTATTAATATCATCTTCATTGAACATACATACTCTATACTAAAAGGAAATTCATATCAAATCCAAAGATCTCCTAATGGAAAAAGTTTAACTTATTTTTATTTTCAAGGGCTTTGGTGGATCTACCGAGTTCTGGAAGTGGATGATCAGATGGCCTTGATAAAAAATGAAGTCAATCACTCTGAAGAATGGATTTTCCGTGGCTCTCCAAGACTTAAAGTTCTTCCGGAAGATTTGGAAAACTTCAAATCAGGTTTGACAATAGATGAAAAGCCTTTAGCAGCTAAAACGACATCATCGAGAAGGTCTAGGTTGGACCGATACCTGGATGTCGGAGCGGAATGGCAACCGGAGCCCAAAGATTACCCAACATTTGGTTTCGAGTATCATGGAGGTCGTCAGGTAATTTTTGAAAGTCTATTTAATTTGTACAATTCGTCAATGAAGTTTTCGTTAATGTGCTCAACACTCATTTTTGTAGACTGCTCAGCTTAAGTCTGGAGATTTTTATAAACCAAAAGTGTTTGCCCCTCATGATTGCGGCCAGAAGTGTATAATCAAGGTACACCACTCTGACAACATGAGGAAGTTGAGTCCTTTAGCCTACCCCCTCCTATTTGGATGGGAAAGGACTGTGTCAACGTCGACACAGCGGCACTCTGTCACCTACACGGCCCCATGTGGACTCCAAATTAGCAACTCAAAGCAACTAAATGACTTTTTAGACAAAACCGACCTAAATCTTAGTTCTGCTTATTTTTCTTTCGACCCGCGTATCAATTTGTCGAGTCACTTTGAACCCAAGTATAAGTTCAAATTTTGTGAGGTAAGCTTCAAGCTTATTCGTTAATGAAAGATAAGTCTATGAATGTATTTTTTTGAATTTAATTTTTTTTTGTACAGGACATTAGCTTTGGCAAGGAGCCTGTCAGTATCGAGTGCGTTAATGGCATTGATGAGGAAGACTTGCCGCAGTTTGAATATATTTCGAAGAGAGTACCCAGAGAAAATGTTAATCTCAATACTGACTTTGTTTCGTGCTGTGACTGCACTGATAATTGCCGTGATAGGACAAAATGCACCTGCTGGAAACTGACTGACGATGGGATAAGATTTAGAAAGAATCAACTCAACACGCTACTGTATCCGATGGGAGGCTACATGAACCACGGGTTATCTGAGCCTGTTCATACCGGAATTTATGAATGCAATGATGGGTAACTCAATCAACAACTAGATTGATGTAATCTGGAAAGCGGTATTGTAGGTTTACTTTGATTTAATTTGCATACTGTTAACTAATTTTATATTTTCCCAATCAGATGCAAATGTAAGAAAACATGTTCTAATCGGGTGGTTCAGAATGGAGTGCTCTGGCCATTACAAATATTCAAATCAGGCACAAAGGGATGGGGAATTCGAGCCTTACATGATATGCCAAAAGGCAGCTTTATCTGTACGTACGGGGGAGAAATTCTCACCTCCGACGCAGCTACCAAAGTTCGTTACCTCCTTAAAACTTTTTTTAATTAATTGTTGTGAAACCTCAACGGAGTCTTATGTTGTTCTTGTGTTCGAATAGGTAGCGAGAAACCAAACTGATATGTATTTCGCGGAGCTGAACTTTGTTATTATATCAGAGAAAGCGAAAGTAGGCTATGAGTCGGATGCTGGGAGTATCACTGAGGATGAAGATCAAGATGCCAAAGAATCAAAAACGATAGATCTAGAATGTGAACAAAGAAAAAAAGCCAAAGTGAGCGTGGAGACTTTCGGGTTGCTGGAAAAGGAGGAGAATGGAAGTACGACTGGGAACATGACTATGACTGCCAATCAACTTGGTAATCTGCACTGAATTATATTATTGTAGCCATGGGAACAATTTAATTTGGCTAATAAATGTTTTTTAAAACTATCCTTGACTAGGCAATTCGCAAAGTGAGACTAATGATCATAATGAAATGGAAAACCACCTTGTAAACGGTGAGGAATTCCGCACTGAAAAGACTAACTGTTCAAATGACGGTTTGGATGGTCCAGGATCAAGAATCCTTTCTTCACTCTCTTCTTCCTCGACTTCTTTAATGGCTTCATCATCCTCCTCCGATTCAGAGGATTCTGAATTGGAGACTTCAAGCAGTGGGACTGTAAATAGCGTGCCTAAAGTTGGTAACGAGTATCGGTTTGCGCGGAAGGGAGGAAGCGTTGTCAATAAGCACAATGGTACGCAAAATAAATTTAAATCACATCCGTAAATATTTTGTTTATTATTTTCTTTGATTAATTTCCATAGTATTTCCCACCAATTTCAATGAGCGAAAGGGTAGTGTAAGCTTGACGAAATATTTTGGGATAGTGATTCGAGAAGCAGACACCGATTGTTACTGCATAGATGGTCTGAACTTTGGGAATGTTGGAAGATTTATAAACGTAAGTTATTTTATTTTTTACTGTTATTTGGTTTCCTGCTTGGTAAAAAATTGGAATTAATTTAGAGGCAATTTTCTTTTCCTTTTGTAGCACTCGTGCATGAAAAATGTATTCTCGCAGAATGTGTTTGTGGAAACTCACGATGCGAGATTGCCTCAGGTATGCTTCTTCACTAACCGTTTCATACCTGCGGGGACGGAACTTTGCTGGGATTATGAGTACACACCCGGTGCTTATAAGGAAAGAAATGTACAGTGTCAGTGCATGACCCCAAAGTGTCAAAGGCGTCTAATGTAACCAATCTGTAAATCAAGAAATAAAAGAATTTTTGGAGCAGAACTTAAAGAACTTTCATGGTGAATCTTTTATTAATGAGGAATAATTCACTTTCTCTATTTCGTTTACTTGACATCTTAAGCCGTTAGAAAAATTTAGATAATTTTCAGTCTAAAAATGTTTACTGCTTGCAAGTTTCAATAGCTTTATTGATCCTTCACACAAATTACAAAATTATCCAGATCTGTTTATATTTAATACGAAAGAGACGGTTAGTTACGTCGTTTTTGATGATTATAATAAAAATTTACTCATCGAAGATATCTCTTGAACCATAGGGCACAGTGAATAACTGAGTCGAGTTTAACAGGCGGTTTGGCCAAGGAATGGCAGTCGGAATACATTCTTATCCTGAAAATTATGCAAAAAAAAAATTACTGCGAAAATCTGAAAGAAAATCAATTTTATTTAAATCAATGAACTTACTCAGCCACCTTGCTACAGGCTCTTAAAGCTCGATAGTAATTGATTCCTTGTTGAGCTGGAACTCTTAAATCTTCAGAGCCTAAGAGGAGCAGTGTGGCAGCTTTAACTTTGTCCACGTGGTGAATGGGAGATGCTTTAATATATTTCTCAACGTCCCCCAAGTTCCTTGGAGTCGGAGTATGTAAAATGTTCACTGGTAAAGAGACTCCGGATTCCGCATACACCCAGTCTGGGATATCTGACGTGCCTACCATCGTGCTAAGATCTGTGACTGGATTGAGCAGTGAAGCAGCCTTATACACGTTTGGATATGCAGAGGACAAATGTGCCCCCAAAAATCCTCCATGGGAACCTCCAAAGACTACCACTTTCTCTGGATTTAAACATGGCATAGAGCCCAGTATTTTCTCCACCATTCCTTGACAATCCTTCACATCTAGATCGCCAGCTTTGCCCAGAAGGTCTGCTGAAGTGTCCTTGGTACCACCAGTGCTTCCTACGTAATTCAGGCGAATAATGGCAAACCCCAACTTGAGGAAGTATACTGCTCCCGGTGAGTACGAGTCTACATAGCAAGAATGTGGACCACCATGGGGCCAAACTATTAAAGGAGTACTGTTTGGGGGAACCGAGTCCAAAGCTGGCCCGTGGTAAATTGAAGGAGGGGAAGTTTCTCCGTAAACAAGCTCCATTACAGTCTTCTGTGGTTTAAGGGGTTCTGTAGGTTTCGTTATCCTGATTGGTTTATAGTCTTCATTTATTTTTAAAAGTCTCAGGGCTGGACTTGTAACCGTCGTACTGGAGGAAACCAGTAAATATTCCTTGGTGATTGAAAGCAACGCATCTACACCTTCTATTCTCTTTACTTGGATGGAGGGACTAATTGTGATTGCCAGACAAATATTTTTGCTCTCATTGGGAGTTACTGCGTACAACGTTAATCCATCCGTACTCCAGCAATTTCGTCCAAAGTCTTGGTATTGTGGAATTCCATCTGGAGGAGAATCCTCTCGAATTAGAAGGGGCTCTCCAGTAGCTTGACCCTTACTTAGCGCCACTCCATAAATTGACCTTTAAAGTTGAAAATATTCGTTGATTCCTTAAATTATACCGATGACTAATATTTAGAAGCACTTCAGACAAAAAATACCTGGCACGCTCATGAGCTCCATCAAGAATACGCTCCTGCCAAATAAGGTACCCTCCATCTGGACGGACCCTAGGACTTCTTGAAGCCTTCTTTTCTCCAGTCAATAAATCTACAAAATAATCAAATCTAAGTAACTCGTACGAAATGTGCAATTAATTATCAATTTTCACTTTACTCACGAAAATTCTCTCCATCCGCTTGGATGGTGAATATGCGACTTTCTCTATTAGAACAAAATATTAGACCCAGGCGCCAGATAGGGATGGGATAAGTGGTTCCACAAATATGCGTGTCTCCAATCCACTGCAAGTCCGTAGGGAAGTGTTGCTCTGGGAGAGGCAAAACCTTAAATTCATCAGTGGTCAAGTCAAGCACGACGATCACTGAATCGTATTGTCCGGTTAGTTGTTCGCCCCATGTCTCTCTGTACGCATATTCCTCCCCCTTAAAAAAACAACGTATTTAAATTTAAGCTCATTTTGAAACAAAACGTTCCGCTCCTATTCAACTTTTCCAAGGGAAATAGGAATCTACCGTTGTTGTCTCGGCTTCCGTATTTTTTTCCTTATCTGCATCTCCTTTAGTCTCCTCCTTCTTCGGTTTAGAAGCCGATGAATAAAACGATTTGGCCTTGGGGAGTTTCTTCTCCGCTAAATACGCCAGTTTGGACTCATTTTGACTCCATATCATGGTAATACCCCAGCCTCCTTCAGTGAAAGTGAACAGTGATCAATTACAGTGAAAAACTTAATCTAGCTCCAAGTTTTGCTTTTGTGGCTTACCGGAGGTATACACTTGCTTATGGAGGTCAAGTTCTCCTAAGTTGTAAGTTTTGAGTAACGTGGTGTCACTCCATATCTGAAGGAATTCCTTTTTGGGGCTGTTTTCTTCCGACTTTTCCACTAAAACTGCTCGTCGCTTCCCCGTTTTTGATACGACCGAAAGCTTCCTAAGAATTATTAACGGTTTCCATCATATTTAATGTCAATCATGAATACTTTAAGCATAAATATGTGATAACATACTCATCTACAATGACAGTCCCTGGATTCGAAACAATAGGCTGACCGGACTCCAGCGAGCTCTTCAGTATAGAAAACGTCCTAGAGAATCCGACTCCTTCTTTTTTCGCAGCGTCGTCTACACACCATTTGCTGACGACATTAAAAAAGTTATCATCCTCCACAATATAGGCACCGGAAATAGTAGGGACTTTCAGAGTTTCAACCCAAGTGTTCACTACATGCTTTACCTCCTCCTCTGGTAATTTCTCTACGTTGTCATTTCGGTTATTACCGTTATTAGCCATACTAAAAACAGATTTTGAAATAGATATTCACAAGAAAGGCAACACAGATGAACCTGACTTATAGTGATGACACTAACGAAAAGTATAAAAGTTAAAATTACTAATTAGTAGTGACACAAAAGGACAGATTAAAATTAACCAACAAGTGCTTTGACTTTGAGACCTGTAACTATCCTTTCGTGTTTACCCTTTACCGATTTACAAAGCTGCAACACAGCACCATACCAGCATTAGCATTGACAAGATCATGGATCATTCAGATGTCCATGGTCAAAATTGAATTTTCTGATCTTTGTTCAGTTTTAAAAGCATCTCATGTAATGTACCTATCTCACCCATGTGAATTTGCATGCACTAAACAAAACCTGTAGGTTTCGAAGAGTCAAAACAAAATTATTTTTCAACCAAGTAAATTCTTCTTGATTTACGTAATGAATTTAACATTTTTATTTCAGCACTGTACCAATGAAATAAATATTTAAAATTTAAATGTTTGATAGTTTAAAAGGACTTATATTTAATTAGTACTTTCTAAAATCATACTAGCAGCCTTTTCGCCAATAACGTAAGCAGCAGCTTGGGTGTTTGTATTAATTATTGCAGGCATAATCGATGCGTCAGCGACTCTTAGCCCTTGGACACCGATTACTTTGAGTGTAGCGTCAACAACGGCATCTGGATCTTGAGGACCATGACCCATCCGACAAGTTCCTCCCGCGTGCAGTGCGGAAGCTGCAGTACGCTGTATGTAGCAACGCCAATATGCCTCGGAGCGGAAAGTCAAGTGCTTACAAGATTGGATTGGATTTGGAGGATAGCGTGCTTCTACGCTATGAAAGGAGGGTGTCTTCTCAATGATGTCCAGGCCTAGTTGGATCACTTCAGAATGAAAACAATTTTCTGTCAGTGCAACTTCAAATGTTTTGCTACAATTTACTGGATATTTAATCAAATTACCATGGAGCAAAGCGTCTATATCTTGTGGGTGCGATAAATATTGAAAGTCGATGATTGGGTCGCCTTCAATGTTGGTAGTGTTCAGTGTTACGAAACCTCTGCTCTTTGGCCTAGATACATATCCCAAATAAATACCTGGTCCCTCCCATGGTGCAACGTGGATTTCCGGCCGGATTCCGAATGCTGGGTGCAACTTTGATACACTTCCAAACAAAACCATTGCGTGCGAATTAGGCCAATTTTCGTTATCCCTTAAATCTTTTGGAAGTAGATTTTGGGGTGATCTGAAAAACGCTTGACCGTGGGAACCAGCCCATGATGAGTAAGGACCTGTATAATTCAAACCAAGAAATAAGTTTCCTCCATTTTTGGTTTTACAATTCAAGTTGATTTTCTTACCATCCCCAATCTCGTTATACATCCTCCACGTTTCTGGAGTCAAATCTCTGTCTACGTCTAATACCGCTGAATTGTTCATCAAAATTTCAAGCCGTATGGCTATGTGATCTTGAAGATTTTTACCGACAGCTGGAAGAATAGATACTGGAGGAATCTTGGCTGCCTCAAGGACTTCTGTGGGACCGATACCAGATCTCATTAAAATTGTGGGCGAAGTCATGACGCCGGCACTAAGGATAACTTCTCTTTTGCAGTATGCAAAAAGTTGCTCATTAGAAGTTCCAAGTTTGTAAGCCACTCCAATCGCTCGTTGCCCCTGGAACAAGACACGACTGACCTTTGCACCAACAACGACTCTTAGATTCGGACGTTGGTGCATAATAGGTGAGATATACCCCGAGAACGAGGTAACCCTACGGCCAAATTTTTTACTGTGATCTACTTTAGTAAAACCTGCAAAGACAAGATTAAAATCAGACTAAATGAGCAACTTTAAGTGTCTTTGCAACATATTATTAAATTACGACATTCAAATTACTAATCTCTTGAGGTCCGTTGGGGTCCACATTAGAAGTGTATCCTAGGGACTTCCCCGCTTCTAGCCAAACCTTTTCCCCTGGAGCATACTTTGGCCTACTTACTGTAATGGGCCCTCCGAATCCCCGTTGATCTGATAAAAATTCTCCCGCTTTGTAGTCTTCCACCCGTTTGAAATATTTCAACATGTTTTTATAACTCCAACTCTCATCTCTTGTCATTTTAGCCCAATTATCGTAGTCAAATGGACTACCCCGATTAAAGTATAATCCATTTATAGCGCTTCCTCCACCGGTAACGTTGCCTGCTATGAAATACACAATTCCATTGTTGTCAAGAGCGACGTTTTGTTGGGGTACAGATTTAAAGACTTTCACCCAATTTCGGGTTGGGGGGAACGTAGCATTTATTGCAAAAACTGGGACTTCCAAGACTGGATCCATGTAATCTCCCTCCTCTAAGAGTAAAACCTTAAAGTTTGAATTTTCCGAAAGTCGGCTTGCCACCACACATCCTGTAGTTCATTAAACAGAGATAACCCCTACCGCCGATACTCAACCGGACAATTCTCTGCCATCTTTACCCTAAAATAAAAATACCCTGGTAAATCGAAAATGCCTATGCCTAGTTTGGCAAATGAATTGTGTGGTAACGGTCTTGTAGGATAAAGTTCGTAGGGAATGGTCGGGTTGGGCATTGGCAATTTTTTTTCTTTTCCCGAAACTCCTGCTCCAACTGGAAAAAGATCATCAGTTTTTTATTACAATGTTTATGAAAACTTTGAAGCAATGAACTATAATAAGCTACGCACTTGCCTACAATAAAATCGTAAATCTCCTCGGATATTCCGTGGACCTGTGATAAAGGCTCCAGAATAACGATTCCAATAATAAAAAATGCAATCGCTTCCATTCTTCTCGTCATAAGCCACTTTCAACGTTAATTCGAATAGTTTGGGGTAAACTAAGCTTCTAAAAATTCCTGCATTAGCACTTTGAAACTTACAAATTTAAAGTTTGATTCGGGAAGTAATATAACAAAAAAAAAATTTAATGAAATTAAATATGCAATCCAATTCCAGATGTATGCACTAGAACTGGAAAAATTGATAATGAGTTTTTTCTGCAACTCTTCTCTTCGAAGTATCCCCAAATTCTTAAGTGTTCTGATACTTTGCACTAAAACTAATTTGAGAATTATGAGAAATGAGAATTGATAATTAGAGCACCGGTTTAGGTACTTAAACCCGTTTGCTAATGAGGCTACAAAGATTTAGAGCTCTCCATCAAATACAGTTTCTTGGAAAATATTTTACTAGATTAAGCACCTTCGCTAGACTTGAACCTAGATTGTCAGAAAATACCCAACATGTTGTAAGCATACCATGCAATAATACAACTAAAAGCAGTCAGACTAATTATATCACAAATACAAATGGAGTAAAGCACGTGTGAGCATGAAGGTTATTAATACTTTATAACCATTAGCATCATCGGCATGGACTGTTTGTTTAATTAGCTTAAGTATGATAAATAAAACTCATAAATAGTGGTTGAAATGCTGAACGGGCAGATATGAAATTAAATGCAAATCTTGCTCTATGACATGACCCCGTTAGCTTTACTACTTTTTCTCAAGCTGTATTTCAAAGGTGGCGTATTGATCAATTTTTATTTGATAGAACTGACAACTAAAAAATAAATTAGGTAAAATAGTAATAGCTCAATTTAACTGGTAATCACTTAAAATCATGGCTGAAACTTTTTCTCCTATGGCGTAGGCCGCAACTTGAGTGTTTGTATTGACCAAAGCGGGCATGATTGAAGTGTCAGCAACTCTTAGCCCCTGGACGCCTATCACTTTGAGTGTGGAGTCGACTACTGCATGAGGATCTAGCGAACCGTACCCCATGCGACAAGTTCCTCCAGCGTGAAGTGTGGTGGTGCCGGTTTGCCGTATGTAGCAACGCCAATATGCCTCAGACCGGAAAGTCAAGTGCCTACAGGAACTTATTGGGTTTGGAGGATACCTTGCCCCAACTCTATGGAATGAAGGTGTTTTCTCGAATATGTCCAGACCGAGTTGGATCACTACCGTTAAAGAAAAATATAAGATCATGTGTAAGGTTTACTTGATGCCTTTTTGTATATTTCCAGCGGAGCATTTTAGGTACCATGGAGTAAAGAGTCTGTATCCTGCGGATCCGAAAGAAACTGGAAGTCTATGATTGGATCGCCTTCAATGTCGGTTGTGTTGAGGGTAACAAAACCTCTGCTTTTTGGTCTAGACAAGTATCCATAATAAACCCCTGACCCTTCCCAAGGAGCAATGCGAATTTCCGGACGAATGCCAAAGATTGGGTTTGTCTTTGCCGTTACACTCCCAAACAAAGTAAATGCATTGCAATTAGGCCAGTTTTGATTCTCGTCATTTTCTATCCGTGATGAAACTAGGTTCCGTGGAGAACTGAAGAAAACTTGTCCATGGCCACCTCCGTAGGATGAATATGGCCCTGGGGAAAGACAATTTATTATTGAATAAAATTTCAGAACTAATAGCTTAGACCTTTTAGCTACTCACCATCTCCGATAGCATTAAATATCCTCCAATTTTCCGGAGTTAAATCTCGGGCAACATCTAAAATTGCTGATTTGTTCATCACTATTTCCAGTCGAATCGATACATGATCCTGAAGATTTTGACCGACTGCTGGAAGAATAGCTACTGGAGAAATATTTGCCTTATCAAGGACCTCTCTTGGACCAATACCAGATCTCATTAAAATCGTTGGAGACATCATTACTCCAGCACTCAGGATAACTTCTCTCTTACAGTGAACAAAATGTTGTTCATTAGAAGCTTCATCTTTGTAAACTACTCCAATCGCTCGTTGCCCCTGGAACAAGACACGGCTACCTTGTGCTTTCACGATTATCTTCAGGTTAGGACGAGTTTGCATAATGGGTTTAATGTATCCCGTATATGAACTAACTCTGCGTCCAGATTTTTTGCTATGAAAAATTTTCGTGAAACCTACAAAGATAAGATTAAATTAGTTAAATTAGCGAATTTCCAGTTTGGGTCTAAATCATGCTCTTCTCACTGGTTTTCTGAGGTCCATTAGGATCAACATTCGAGGCATATCCGAGAAATTTCCCAGCATCCAACCAAGCCTTCTCCCCTGGTGCATAATTGGGGTGACTTACAGTAATCGGTCCGCCTACTGCATGTTGATCAGAAAAAAACTCAGTTTTATAGTCTTCTATCCTTTTAAAATATTTCAACATGTTTTGGTAGTTCCAACTTTCATCTCTTGTGAGATTAGCCCAATTGTCATAGTCAAAGGGGCTGCCACGGTTAAAAAACATTCCATTAATTGAGCTCCCTCCACCCAACGAGTGGCCAGCTATATACGAAATAATTCCATTGTCGTCACGAGCAACGTTCTGCTGTGGTACAGATTTATAAACTTTGACCACGCTTGAAGTTGGGGAGAATGTTGCATTTATAGAAAGAACAGGGACCTCTAAGACAGGATCTGGATAATCTCCCGCCTCCAAAAGCAAAACTCTGAAGTTTGGGTTTTCAGAAAGTCGGCTGGCAACGACACATCCTGAAACTCCAGCTCCCACTTCGAAATAATAATGGAGTCAACTTTAAGGTTAGATCCGTTACCATGGTAAAATAATAATCTTTAACAAACTTGCCCACAATGAAATCGTATGTCTCCTCAGGAATTCCATGCACTTTTGTAACAGTCCCCAGAATAACGAAGGCAATAATAAAAAATTCAAACGCTCCCATTGTTTTTCCACTTCAGTTAAACTAGGAACTTAAAAATCAGTAAAATCTTCCGGAACAGTTTCTTAGAGACGGGTGTGTTTAAATTTAAGTTTTAAATGTTATGTTCCATTTCAGCTTTGTATGCTTACCAAAAATTGGGGACACAAAATATTCATTTTGGACGTAATTGTCCCTGCCAATTAATTTAAAGCACCGATTTAGCTTACAATTATATGCTACTTAAGAGGTAACTGTTTCCTGCATTTGCGTTTCTATTTCCGTATGGGAATACCCAACTCCAGTGACAAGCCGACCTAATTTTTGTATAAATAGAATCTCATTAAAAATAACAATTCAAGGTATGAACACTGTTACTGTTAAGGCAAGCTTGCAGCTTGCATCCTGCTGGGGTCATTTTCATCTAAATGAGTTTTATTCTTCTTACGTAGACCTTGATCGTAACGAAGGTGGAATTTCCTCCACTTGTACGGCTTTTACGAGTAATAATATGCTGAAAGGACATTTATCAAATTAAATTATCCAAGAGCCCATTGTTTTTACTACTTTCCTTCTGGTTAAAAAAGTTGGCATAATATGTAATTTCATTAACAAAACTAAATAGTTTTACACGTTAACTTATAAAATTAAAATATTCGGTGTCTCTTCGGGAATGAAATAAATGCATTAAAGCAGATAGAAACATAGCTTCGCTG
>JAANSQ010000119.1:0-41089 GCA_036850885.1 Lepidocyrtinus dapeste
CAATACCTATCTTCGCAATGCTCAGCTATGTAATAATCGAATGCATTATTATGCAATGTAAATTTAAATTAATTCATTAGTATCATCGCAAGTTCGTTTTGATACATTTACGTAATATTTAAATCGAAAATTTAATATGGGGGGGGTTCTACAAGAATTTGCTTATTACCTTTTCTCATGTAATCAATCTTCATCAATGGTATTCATTGGGGGTTGTAGAATGTCTACAGACAGCAAAAAATGCAGTGAATAATTAATGCAATCTTACGCATTATTACGAGCACCCTGTGAGTTTAGAAAGCAGTCTAAAGTAATTAATACACATCAATCTGATGTTTCGCAACATTAACTACATGTATCAAAATGTATGTACACGACGCCAATTAAAATTTTATTTGCATCATTGTGGTCCACTAGCATCTGGGCCTTCTCAACTCTCAACTTCTGTTTGCAGTTCGAAAGTCTAATACAGTCCATTTATTCACCAAAGTAAACAAAAAGCAAGGGTAGCTAGTTTATTCGATAATTTAAAACTTATATTTGTTGATGTAGAATTCGCGCGCGAGTTATGAATACGTTTGAACAGTTATTCAGGGGTAAACATAAGTTACACAGTTATACACTACCATAGGAGGTTAGTGAAATTAGTACCCACTCAGCTGGAGCTGGAAACATAAAAGTTCCTTTCAATTTTCAATTTCAATTTCGTTATATTCCATTTCTGTTATACATCCGGTGTTTCTAGGTTCGTTTGTCACATAATAGTTTAGCTAAATAATTATATAGTATAGGAAAATGGCAGCCAGTCTTCAAGAAGAAAAGGAAAATAAAGCTCCAGTCGACAAGGCCACCGAGCGGCGAGTCAACCGCGTGATTGCTCTCCTAGACATTGATGCGTTTGAATGTCAGATTTGGCAGCGTATGTATCCCGAGAAAGAGACATGGGGTCGGCCTTGTGTTGTGATTGATAAGACGGGACGGTATTAGTTAATTACTTTTGTTTTTATTTATGTCGTTAGTCAAACTTTTAAAATTAACTTTTAATTTTCTCCTCAGTATTACATCCGCCACCTACGAAGCTAAAGCTCTTGGCATCAGTAGAGAGATCAGGATCCGAGACGCCAGAAGGCTTGCTTGGCAAGCTGGAAATGTTAAGCTTCAGGTTTTTGAGAAGCCTAATGACAGGTATGAAAGCAAAATTTTTATTACTAGCCCAGTGACAGTTAAATTGTTAAGTAAAACTGTTTTTGTTTTGTTAAAAAGGGAGAAGCCAGATAACAAAGAAACGAGGTACGCGTCTTGGGAGGTGTTAGATGCTCTTAAAGAATATTGCCAACTCTACACCTATGACGTAACATTGGAGTTTGCTTCCAGTGACGAGTTCTACCTAGATCTCACCGAAGAGGTTGACTTACAAATGCAAATGTTAGCAAAAACTGAAGACAAAAAAGCTGGCTTGGTCGTCCAAAGCAGAACGTTTTTGGAAGGAGAGTCTTCCAAATTCCAAGGCGAAGAATTGAAATCCCGCATAATCAATTTTTATGATAAATGTGAACTGGATCAGGATGGAGCAAAACAGGAGCAGCTATTACGTGAAAAGTCTCTTGTTTATGGAGCCATAATCATGCAAGATATCAGCAACTTCCTATTCAAAAGGACAAAGTTCTCCTCTTCCGTTGGAATAGGATGCAATAAGCTAATGGCAAAGCTCGCCGTCTCCGTAAACCGTCCAGATGGAATAACCGTCTTGCCCACAGAAGGTCTGATTAGACTAGGTCCAAGCCTTCCGATCGAAAAAATTCCAGGTCTTGGTGGAAAATTTGGGTCTCAAATCAAGGAAATATTCGACGCAAAGACTATTGCTGATCTCAGGCGTGTCGAATTAGAAGATTTAGAAGATGTGTTTGAGGGAGAAAGGGCTTTGGACGCTTACTTAAAATGTCGGGGCATTTCGGATGAACCAGTCAAGGAAAAGTTTTTCTACGAAGAGGTCAACTGCGGCAAGACGTTTTTTGGTCAAATAAAGTCAGACGAGACACTCTATTACCATCTGCATTGCCTTGTGGAGGAGATGATGGAAAGATTGGGCGAGGAAAGAACCCGTAATCAACGCGTTTCTAGTACCATTCGAGCTCAAGTTAACTTTCAAGGAAAACCTTCGAAAAAAGGATCTAGTGAATCTAATTCATCTGCAAGTTCAAGTTCCGATCCTATGTGGTCCTGTAATATTGAAGGAGGTCCACAGAAAAGCGTCAAGGATCTGTGTGACTTAATCTTCTGGAAGCTTTCTGAAGAGGTGGGCGATATTACTGCAGTCGTTGTGAACAAAATTCGATTAAGCGCGAAAGGATTCCAGAAAATTGAGCCTTATTCATCCGGAAACTCAGCAACATCTGCAGCGCAGACAGTATAGCAGAAGGTCTGCCAAATGTCCAACCCCTTAAACCTCGCCGCTTAAAGTTCCACGTATTTTGATTACTTATTTTCTTATTTATCTATATAAATATCACGTCTTGAATCAATCGAGAATTTCACATGTGAATCATTGAAATTTTTGCTAATCAATTTATTCATTATTATAATCAAATCAAGTATACTTACTCGTATGAGTAGTCTAATTTATCTTCTCTTCGTAAAATATGATAATGGGAAGGAAGAAGTAATCAAAATTGTTCGTTGTTATTTTATTAAGTGTTTCTTCCAAACGAATACCTTGGGTAGTTCCTTAATCGCCATTGAAGGCAATTCATATCTTGTTCGTTACAATAAATAAATGTTTTAATAACTGAAATCGACATGAAGTTTTAATGTGTGGTCGACTTTTCATTATTCCGCACACGTAACATCTCGAATCTCGATGAACACTAAACAGCATTTCATACACCTTTTTATACATAACGTATCCCTGCTAACCCACACAAATTCTTTAATCTTGTTGGGGAAGTAATCTGATTGAGCTTGAGCTTTATCCTTCAAAACTGACAAAGTGCTCAAGTGGAAAAAGCTATGCAAATGAATTCAAACTTAGAGAAATGCCAACACTAAAACAAGCGAGGAAGCGAGTAAAGGGAGGCAAGGGATCAAAGAAAGAGCGTCTTCAGTTTTTTATTGTAAATCTGGCACGCCATAACTGCTTATGGTATTCTTGATGATGACTTGAAATCTTGCCTTATCGCCTTATCCATTATTCTCAACGGTACTTTCTCCAAAATTTTTACATAGCCGGAGCCGGAGCAATTTTTAAGAATATCTTCATGAGATGTCTACCTTTTCTTAAAAAACTCAGTCAGTAAAGATAACCGGTTGCGGAACTTATACTTTGCTGGAATTTCCATACTTTCCATCATAACTTCGGAAAATGCTCCAGTTTTATTATGATATAAAATCATTTTTATAATATAATTCAAAATAATATTTTATAGTAATTATTTTAATTTGTTATGTAACTGATGAAAGCTCAATTCCGATTGGTTGTTGAATCCTCGATTCTGATTGGCTGTTGGTTCCAAATTTTTGGCTATACTCGTTTTTGATTGGTGGAATCAATCTGCTAAACATTTCGAATATAGTCTTCCCGCATTCGATTTAATTCAATGAGTCTGGTCTGATGGTCTTCATAGTTTTACCATCGTGTTAAACTAACTGGGTGAGGGGAGAAAATACTGTATACTATTATATCACCTGCGACCACGCGGACACAGCAGCTCTTTTAGTAAATAGATGAGCTTTGCAATTCTTGAAGCAATTTTTAATCTCATGGTCGTGGGCAAGACTGTTCAGAATATAAGAAAATGTTCGGAACAAAATTTTTAGCCACATTAGCATTTCGAACTTGCTCACTATATCAAAATTGTTGTAAATGCAGTTTTCAAAATGAAACTTTTTATTCTTATCTCTGCTGTCCACGATATTGAAAAGTGTACCCAATGCATTAATATGGTGTGGTGACTAATGTCTTGAATCTTTAATTTTTAAAAATTATCCATAATTAATTTTTTGTCGTAGTGCGAGTGTAGTTCAGTAACCAAAAGTTCTATAAACCCAGATTTTAACCAGTGCCATTTTTACCTATAAACAGGAGGTCTTGAATTATAGGTTTTCATTTTCAACTCCTTTTGAGGGAAATCGTATAGTAATTTGTGTGTTTGGCGCACGTGTCCCGTTTTTTCAATAAAAAGTGAAAAAATTATACCTAATTTTTCAAATAATATTGAAGAAAAAGTTGTTTTTTTTTTGTCCTTCTGGTAGATCTGTAGTTTTACTTTGGTGGTTTCTTCTCGTACAAAATCGTTTCTCTGCCAAAAGCAAGTGTCTTTGTCCTTTATCAACTGAAGCATTATTCAAGTGATTTTGAAATCGAGGCTGATGTGATTGGCGGTAGTGGGCATAGTATTAAATTATTTATGAGTTTCTGGTTTTCAATTAGCCCTGGTACTTGGTAGGTATAATTGAATATTGAATTTTGAATAATAATAATATCATATTTAACGGTGCTTATCAAGGGTGATGAAGATCCAAAATTATCTTTGATAGAATTCAAAGGAGTGGGAAATGGAAAGCAGGTTTGCTTAGGTCGTAATAGTTTGGTCTCATGTAGCAAGTCCGCTGTTGGGGAATCTTGAGACTTTATAAAATTCCGATACTTTCATTTCACAATCCCTCCTACGTTTGATAACTTTTAGAGGCTACCATAAATTGTTAAATGTACATCAGTTTTACGATTTAAGATTTAAGCTGTAAAAATATTGAAACCATTTTATCCGATTATCAAAATAATGTCTGGTTTAATTTTGTTAGATAACTAAATTAGTTTTGATTACGTATTTGTTTAAAAAATATGTTAAAATTTTGTAATAAAACGCTATTAAATTGTATGACAAGTACTGTTTGCCTTCTGGCAGTTCTTTCTTTAATTAAACTGCCCACGAGGAAGCATACTCAGCCTAAACGTTCTGCATCAAACAAGTTCACCCCACACATTGAACAAATCACATTCAAAACTTTGACATTGATCAGTAGAGAACCAACCCACTTGATTTGGTGTTTGCGGTTGGCTTAGTAAAGTAATCGGTTTAAGTTAAATAATTTTTTTGATGTATTTAGGCATTTTAAAGATTTAAATGAGCCCAACGGCAACAGTAAGAGTCAATGAGCGTGACACAATTTGAACATCTCCACATTCTCAACCCGAATTACATTTACAGCCTTAAGGGAATTTATTCAATTCATATAAAGCCCTGCTTATTTTTCTATTCCTCAAAGCCATTTTAAAATCATTTATCCTCTGAAACCATCAAAATTGCGGAATACTTTAAGAAAATGTATATTAATTTACTTAATTTTATCCTTGCTGCAGCTCAGTTAGTTAGTAAGTAGGTAGTACACCACTGAACTAAAAAAAAGTCAGAAAACCGCAAAAACAATCATGAGCCATCAACCCTCCTTACTAATTCAGGAGAACGTGAGCAGAAATATAGAATGCTTCCCGTCATCAATGCCAAAATTAATGTCTCAATTTTTTTTTCATCCTAATTCATTTTCAGAAATATGGGCCCAACCAGTGAAAAATTCATGAGCCTAAGTACATAGGGAATCTCTTAGGCAATATTTTTATTAAATTAATGTCTCAAATTAAATATAACCTAGATTCAAATTGCTAAAACTCTTTTCTCACATAAACTTGTGTCCTATATGACCAACTCATAATCAAAATTAAATTGAGCTTTGAAACCGCGTCAATAAAAACTTTTTAGGTGGTGGAAGTAATGACGCGAAAAGTGTTTGCAATTGTTTCTGAACGTTTTGACTCGATCCATTCAATGTAATTGTATGCATTTATACTTTCCCTTTTCCCTAATTTTTTTTCTGCTCATCAGCATCAATAAGTAAAATGAAAAATATTTCTGAAAAATGTATAATTTTTTTCAAATAGACACCTGCAATGTGTATATGAGATGCATTGAAAATGAAAAATTAAGCGTGTGAAGTGCATACACAACATACTCGTTTCTTGATTCGTTGGATCTTCGACTTTGACACTACTTGATCCTAAAGAATGAAACGGGGTCACAAAACAACTTTGACCATGATTATGATTCATAGAAAAATGTGCTCAAATTACGACTAGACTCATGGTGTTTATGCTTACGCCTTGTATGCTTTGTAGTTTGCACCCACTTGTTCTTGTCGGTCCTAAATATTGCACAAAAATTTTCTCTAGACGCATTTTTTATACATTTTTAAGAAAATATGGTCATCAGCTTTTCACCCTATGGCAGGCATCCCAGAGCGTACATGATTTTTTCATAAAAACTGTAAAAACAAAAGATTTTTTTCGTTTTTCCCTACCTGACGTTTCGGATTAGGTTGACAACTAATCATTACTAGTTTTGTAAAGCATGACTGATTAGTTGGGAAAAACTTTTGATTTTTTGTAGTTTTTCTAGGTTCACACTAAAAATCTATAAGTTTCTTCAGGGAAAGATGTCTCTAAAACCAGTATTTGGTCGATTTGGTCGTGTCGTGGCATTGAAGTTTTTGAATTTCTGCCTTACCTAGTTAATACTTGAAGAAGGGATAAGCCACAAGAAAAACAATGCAAATTTTCCTTGCAACATTAAACTCTTACCTCTTGAATCAAAAGATTTTTACAATGAAGCCATTGAAGCCCTTTGCTTCTTCTTTCTCTCCTCTCTTCCCATTTTTTTCTTCGAGGGAATTCATTCAATACTTTAAAAAATGATATGAAGATGATACTGTGCGAGACCAATGCAAACACAAACAGTGACCATCTTCTTGATTCTTTGTTATCTAGGCTAGGTAGGGTTTAATTTTTAAGGATGGTTAGATGGTTTGGTCTTAAAAGAGGAAGCGCGTCCTAGTCTACTCAACACTCGTACATTTCGTTTCGAGCAAAATGTGGGTTTCTTCACGTATTCCTTCGTCTTTGTCTACGCTTGGTCGTTATTAGTTCATCGAATGCGTGGCAATGTTGCGTGTTCTCTGGTGTTCAGTAAATAAAATTATTGCACTCATTTCATAGCGTAGCGTGCAACTGGTGACATCAAGAGCAAATAGTTAATCGAACTATTTCGATTGTGACTAGCAAAGTGGAAAATTTTCATACAAATTCAGAAATCTTACAATTTCAATCAGGACTAATCATCATCAACAGGATTAAAAGTTGCTCAACGTTTTTGATTCTGTACATTTGGTTTGGGGCTTTGGGACTTTAGGAGTCAGTGAGACCTACTCTTTGTAGAAAAACCGGATGGCGAAACAACTCCCAAAGAAGTCTAATATGGAGGTAATTCTAACGTCGTAAAAATGATTGTAATATAATGAAACTATGTAAAAGCTTGTTTTCAAATATCCAACTTTTTTTTGGCATCGTTTTATTCAGTCAAGTCAAGTGAGTCTTTTCATAAGATCGTGAAGCAAGTGGCAAGTGGTTATCGTACTTTTTCTAGCGAAGCTATAAACTCTTCAAGACGTGACTTTGTAAAAGATGAAGGTCTTGTAGGGTCTAGTTTCTTTGAGTCATTACAAAGGAACAAGTTTTCTTTTTGAGACGGATATGATGACGCTGGTTTAAGATCTGCTTGAGTGATTCACTCCTCATCAACTAGTCTGTAACTTTCATTTTTAGAATATTCTCAAGCTTACAGTAATACTAATTTGGAGGAAAGTGAAAATCTGGAACGTGTTCTGTAATATAATGTGTTATGGTATTTCATGTTTGAAAGTGTAAGTTAGGTTTGGGGAAATGTGAGAAAGATGAGAGGAGAAAGGTTTCTGAGAAAAAGCCAAAAAAGAATTTTTGTCTAAAGTGGGCCCCTCATTTCCAAGTGTTGTAGCGTTGGAAATGGTTGAGTGGAGCAATAATGAATATCTTCAGAATATTTTTCGTTTCGACGGTGCTCATTCCTGTGCTCGTGGTAGTGGCTACTTCAGATGACTCTGGTATTCGCGTTAGGAAACCTAGGAATATTGTTATATCCGAAGGTAGTTGATTAAATTAAATAACTTCCTTAAGAGATTACAACTAGAGGAAACAAGTGTCGTTTTATCTAAATTTAGATGGGACGAGAACTGCAAGACGTCTCAATCCAGTCAACACTTCCGATAGGAACTGTCCCGCGTTGGGATGCACCGGAAATCTCACTTCAGATTCATATAACGGGAAGGGCTCGATTGCGACAACCCTATTACCGAATGTAGAGGAGCAGGGCAATTTGCATAGAATAAGAAGGTTCGACTCTCCTGACAAAGTTCCCTTTTACGATCATCATGAACCCCTGAAATTAGAAATTAAAACCATTAAGAATTCAACTAGGAAAGAGTTAGATTATGTGATGGCTTCACAAGACGAAAGTGATGAAGGAATCGGTCGTAGTGTGATGAATCCTGATGTATTATTATCCTACGGGATATTTTACGGTTGGAAGTTGCTCATGACAAGCATAGTTGTATACACTTTAACGCATTGTTGGCGTTGGGTAAGGAAAACTTTAGGAATAGGAGATGAATATGTAGAGTATTACGTTAAGTTAGGAAAGGATGACAGGCATCCTTTTGGGAAATTAGGGAGTGGGTGGAATCCCACTTTTGGAATCTCTTTAAAGTCTAAGCCGGAGAAGAAAGGGTGGGGCTGGAATCATCATCATCATCATAACCACCACCACCCTCATCATCATCATCCTGGTCATCAAGATCCTGGCTGGGGGTGGAGTCCTCAATGGCCCCCACCGCACTACGGCGGATCTCACGGATCGCGTATGCCGATCTCCTACAAGGGTGGATTTGAGGAGGAGACCAACTTAAGATATAAGTTTGATAAGAAAAAGGTAAGGAAAGCATAAACACACAGTTTGAATAGATTATTTTGATTGATAATTATTCAAATAAATCTTGATTGTTTCTACTGCAGGGTTGGAAAATGGCAAAAAAGGCTACCAAGAAGGTCAGTAAAACTTGGTTAGTAAATTAATGTCTATTTTAGTTTAATTAATTAATCAAGCATTTGTTTTCCAGTATGGCAAAAAGGCCCACAAATACGGACTTCGACCATCCAAGTACAGCTACATGTTCGATAAAAAGGGAAATCTTCAATTGGACAATAAGGGAGCGAACTATGCATGGCGAAGGAAAAAATAATCCGGATAGCTATTAATTTATTAATGCATGTTCAGATCAATATGGGTATACTATTTTAGGGTTAGGATAGAATTTAGGTTTTTCTGTTCAGTCAGTGCAATAAACAGAATCTATACAAAGATAAGCAAAGTTAAGATTATGTCAGGTTAGCACATAGCAGGCAAACTAAATTAGGTACATAATTATTTCGGTACTTTGTTGCACGAACAATGCATGATTTTCTACTTCAGGGGAAGTGTAAAATTTGTAAAGTCGCATTCCTTTCAAATTCTAAAAATTTCTACCGTATTTTCTCTAAATATACCCGGAAGTCCATCCGGATTTATCTAATTACAATGGGAACGAAAAAGAGAAAGACTATTTTTTTGCATAGTTACACCATTTCAAGCTCTTTTTATTTACAGAATTTTATTTTTGTATGACTTATTGGGAAGGGCATGCATAAAATGTTAATAAAAATTAGAGTTCCTTTTAAAGTCAAGTTTCTATTTAAATACAATTTCTTCCTGTTTACATACGTACTGTTTTAAAATTATGAGAAGGATTTAAGATTGTAGGAGCAGTATGAGCCTTTGAGGTTCCGGCTATATTTATGAGAATTTACGGTACGTAACACTTCATCTTTATTTTAATAGCATGTTTAATAATTTATTTAATTTTGTTTACTAATTTTATAGGAAATGCTCCTCACCTGCAGCAACAGATGTCGCTGGAGGAAAGTGTAAGAAAAGTAGAAGAGCTTCTAATAATACCACATCCATCAGTGGAGAGGGGCGTTTCGACCCATCTAAACCGTTTCATCCTGGTCCTTTGAAATTGCAAATCAAAGCGATCAAAAACTCTACGCGTATTGATCACATGGAAAACTTAGTTTTAAGTGAAGGAGAAGGTCGTTCATTCATCCTCACTCCACTTCTAGTCTCATGGTTTCTATTTTGGAGTTGGAAAGCATTCGTAGGTTACTTTCTGTTTGGAGGGATTGGCTGGTTATGGAATAGATTTTCTAGATTTATGGGCTGGAACAGTGAATATTATGAAACCTACATTACTCTCGGCACTGACAATAAGGATCATCATCATCATGGCCACCACCACCATCACACGAAACATTCGCATGGACATCATCACCATCACCACCATCAGCCAAGTCATGGGGGATGGGGTCATCAGCAGCAATCACATGGATGGGGAGGTCAAACTCAGCAAATGTCAAAGGGCTGGGGTTGGCCAATGACGCGTCAAGATGATAAGGGAGATCAAGATCACTTACAAGACGATTATCCTTCCGGATTGCACACTCCTCATAATAGTAACTGGTTTCACCCAGCGACTAAATTGTTTAAACAACCAGCGATTCAATATTCCCCCTGGGGGAAGAAATATGAGTTGTATGGATTTGACCAACACCAGGCGCACAAGTAAGGACTCTCACAAAACAGTCTCTCAACTCTCACATGATCAATAGATCATGTCCAATTTTTAGCCCCAATTAATTTCTAATGTCTTCTTTAAGGTACCAGCGGAAGTACAAGAAGAAGTACGCCAAGTACCGACGTAAATATTACAAAAAGAAGGGGAAGAAAATCCGTAAAGCCGAGAGGAAGAAGAAAAAGGCGGAACGTAGGAAAAAGAAGAAAGAGCAGCGGAGAAAGAATAGAGAACGCAAGAAGGCCGAGTTTTATGCCAAACTGAAGGCTAAAGAATGGCTGAAAGCGAACAGGGATAAGGACTCTATTTTCGATGCAGATGACAAAGAAATTGTCGACGATCTTTTGGAAGATTTGGAGGAGGAAGAGAAGAAGGGTTTAGAGCTGGACGATTTGGAAGCTGAGGAAAACGACGAGGAGAATGATGACGAGGATGATGACTCCAAAAAAGAATGGAGAGAGTCCAGTTTAGACATTGAGCATGGTTCTGCCCCCTCTTCTCATGTACACAAATATGAACCTGGGAAGGATTATGATCCTTTGCCGATGGACCATAAACACCAAAAGTTTGTTAGAATCCGATTCTAAATAATTTATCGACAAGGCTGGATTTTACAAGAAGGTGTTATTTAATAAATTATGCTCAAGCTTCGGTATGAGTTTTACATTAACAAAACCTCTAAGGATGTTATATAATCCATGAGACCATTAGATGATGACTTAATGATTATGCAATTCTACCTAGTAATTACTCATAATTTTGGTTGTATGAAGGTGATAAAACCAAAAGCAAAAGAGATCAGTTTGATCCAAAGTTCATTGGGTACGTAAGGCCAGTAGTAGTATGCTCACATTTTTTGTGGAGTTGTACCTAAGTTTCACCTCCATCTGCACCTTCTCATAGTTCAAGGTGATCTAATTTTTCAAAGCTGACAGTATAATTTGGCTGGTTCATTTTCAACTAAATTGCATAATAACATGCAATAAGCACGTTGCAGGAGCTGAATGGCTAAATGAATTACCCATTCCGGCAAAAATCCTATCATCATTATATCTTTCAGACTTTCAGTTGCAGCCGGTTTTCCCGGGGGTAGAGATACATATAAGATATAATGTTGATTATTTAAGATTTCGCGTTTTTGTCTAACTCTTTGATACAGAATACGTTTTTTATTTAGTCAGTGATAAAGAAAAGTAGATTTTCGCAATGACAGATGTGAAACTAATTGCGTGAATTTCGCATCAAAAACAAATATTTACCATAAGAAAGAGATATTTGAAGATTTGCAGAAAATAGTTTGTGAATAACTTACAATATCCAAGTGTAAGTTTTATTTTTCAATTACAAAAGTCAGTTATCTTTGGGCTGATATTATGAATAAATTATATTTACAAATATAATTTATATAATCAATTATTTTATAAAAGTTTCATCTGTTTCTTACACTATCAAGAAGAAAGATTAGTAGGAAAGATGTTCAAACGAAAGTGAAACGTTTTGGTTACATCAACGGCTACAGCAAAAATGAGATTTTAGGTAACATATTTTCCCAAATATTTCCCGGAAACTCGAACTTGTCATCATTACATCCTTTGGACATTATTGCCAATAGGAATTTCCAACATTCCAAAACTTAAGCCCTGGTGGATTCTTACGATTCTTTTCGATAGAAAGGACCCTGCAAAAAAATAATTTGCAAAACTAAACACAAAATGATTTGAAAACAACTTTTACACACACAAAGACACAATTGACTAATTAAGAGTTCCTGTTCCAATATGGAGTTATTAAAAAATCTATGCATGCATTTGTTTTTTTGAGAGATAAAGTGTATGGAAACTTGATTACTTTTGCGCACCGAAGTGTAATGTAGTTCTTGCAGGCCGCATAAAGCGTTACAATAATTCCATACCACTTTCTCTTTAAGACACGTTGAACAGAAGCATCCAATTAGTCTTTTGCTGTCCACCGAAATAGAAAGCTCTTTCATAAATATTCTCTGCTTTTGCTCCTGGGTTTCTGCATTGCATTTGTTTGTCCTTTTGCACTGCACTTTGAAAGCACTCTGGAGACCTGGCAAAAAGTGGTTATCAATAAAATTGATACCTTTCTCTAGGGAAAATAATACCATAACAGCGTAAGAGGCTTCATCTTCAACTCTCCAAGCAGGAGTAGCAGGACTACTATCAAGGAAATGGACTGTGTATTTTTGTCATCCCGGTATAAAAAAGTTATCTTACACTCAAAGATTCTCATACTCTTCTGTCTGTCGCTATGCTATCACTTTTTTTCGTGTTACGTCTTCCTCGTCTCTTTCTCCAGGAAACGCTAGAAAATGGTAATGGAGTCGGATAATGACTAAGAGTTTGCCTGCTCTGATTGCTTGCAGTAGAGAGAATGATGGATGAATTTCGATGACACGGAATAAAGGATCATATTCCTTGCCGCATTATTACCTATAGAGGTCTATACCCTAAGTATAACTTCCGGTCTATCCTACAGGAGAGCATAAAGCTTCTCTCTCTTGGTTGCTGCATAAAGTTTAATGTAGTCCTAGCTCCACTTCATTTCTTTCATTAAGCCTCAATAAAGAAGATTAAACGGGACATAATGGTTTTGATGCTTCTTTCTCCGGTGGTCATTGCTCTTTCCGATTACTTCATTACCTCTCTTCCATAAGTCATCTTCTCATCAGTGTAGCAGAAAGTAATGTAATTTTTATACTTTTCTCGTTCTCAACTGTCATCATCATGGTTAACCCTAAGTCAACGATTTTCCGCTGGCATTTATTCCCAGTAACCTGAAACTTCAATAAAAGCAAAGTTGTTCCAACAAATTAAAAAAGTTGCATCAAACTACAAGTGAAAAGCTTTCGCCTGGTTTCCCAAAACGCCAATTACTTCATCCATTCAAAATGTTTTTTGTAAAGATGATGAAAGGAAATTAAACAAGCCTCTAAAACTAACTAAAACTGGCTCCTCGGAACAATATTTTGTAAAAGAATACCAATTTATTTCAACCTTGTTAATTTTCCTATGCCTAAACTTGTACCAATTGAGTACTCCAAGCCACTCGAAAATGCCATCTCTCAAACTTATCCAAATTTTATAGCGTGCCAAGCCAAGTCTTGTGCCGATATCAAAATGAAATGAGCTGTTGAGCTGACTCTATTTCAATTCTGGGAAGTTGGAAAGTTGTACAGTTGAAAGTAGACTAAGCGGCACCTCAAAAAAAGTTTCTACTAGCTACAATGCAAGCTACTAATTTAAATTACTTTTTAAATTCTGTTGTAGCTCACGCCTCTTTTTCTTAATCCGATTTCCAAGAAAAAGACAAGTGCTCAAGCCAAATAAAAAGAAGTTTTTTTCTACATTCGTAAAGAACATGAACCAGCGCCAGATTCTTCCAAAAAATCTTTTCTCTTGTTTCAAAATGCACTCAAATAGAATATTTCTATTTGGGAAGATCAACATGCGATCATTTATCTTGTTCAACGTGCAATTTACAAAATCGTAAAACGTTTTTTTCTACTTCCTTTTCCAATGAAGTCAAAAGCCAGACTTATTATTGGCATCGGGTTTTACTACGAAAGAAACGAGCTCGAGCACATTTGATGTCTTCAAGGATTTTTTCAGAGACATCATTGAACTGAAGAGCTGAGTGGAATTAGGTAGTTTTGTAGGGAAGAGTGACATGACATGCATGCATGCTCCCGAGAAAATAAAAGATACATTGTCCTATCATTCTGAAAACATATTCATCAGTGAATTTATGGGATTTTCCAAAATAGAATACGTGACTTTTTCTGCAGTTTTTGGCCACATTTTGAATTTGGAAAGATTTAATTATAATTTTACTGACGTATTCTAAACAGATAACGCCCCAAAAATGTTCACGATTTAATGTACTTATTGATTCAGCAGGTACGCTGACGGTTTAACTGGAAGTTTTTTTTGCAATGTTTGTCTATCTGATGCAATGAGGAAGAGTAAAAAGAACAGAAGAGAGTTGAGTCCCACCACAACAGATCCCCTGGGGATCATGGAAGACATGAAAATTGCTAATTTATTCGTAAATGTTGTTATTGCTATTCGTCTATTTCACGTTGCATTCCGGCTTAATTTATTGATGCAGAGGAGCACCCATTTCGTAACTTGTTTACTCCAGGCGGACCTCGTAATTTACACATTTTCGCTAAAACAAGTACATTTTATGGGTACGTGGCTTTCATGGAGCCATGGTTTTAGTTTTGCGTGAGGGACATGCTATACACTTTCGCCAGAATTAGAATGTTGAATGCAGCGGAGAAGGCACATTGCGAAATAGATTACCAATGCTAAAATTTGAATGCAAAAGTCGATCAAAGCTTAAAGTGCATCTTAATGAAAAAGAAATCTTGTAAAATTTAGATTTTATTACAGTTTACTTCATAACGAGGATATATCGTAAACTACCATTTAATGAAAAGAGTTTGTATGAATAAATAACTCAAATGGTTTCACTTTTATGGCTGTTTCTTGTCACTTTGCATGTTTCTAAAGAGATATTTTTGGCATATGAGATATATTTTTTACTTTTATCATTAGGTATTATTGGAACAGGGTCAATACACTTTTCGGTACAGTTTTTCTCATTTGGAAAATAATTCCACTCACTCTTTCACATTTTATATTCAATGCATTTTAAATTAGCTCCTCTACAATCTGAGAAATACTTTCCCAAACTTTTCTTATATTTGCTTAAATTACAATTTAATTTCCAATAGAATGTAAAAGTGTATTTCTCAGGTTTCTTTCTTAGCTTCTAATAAAGAGTAACGAACAAAACACAACCAGTTTCTTACGGTTTCCAGAGAATCCCTTTAGATAAAATCTCGGAACTCTACATAAAATTAATCTTTTTTTGACTTCATAGTGGCTCATTACTAAAAGCAGTCATAGAAGGAATCTAGATAGTTCAGGTAAAAGATGCAATTTTTGCATAAACCTGCACTTTGGTTGGGTGCAGCCTTCATAAAACAAAGGCTCTAAAAACTTGTGCAAGTCATGCCTATTGCTAGTTGATCTGGTTTCACAAATTAGCGACAAAAAAGCTTCATCCACTAAGCTGCCTGGGTATAGAATTGAAGAGGGGAAGATAATGCCAATTGAGTTGTTTTCTTTGCTGTATCTAGTATCTGCAATGATTTGTATTTTTTGCATAAATAACAGAAGAATAGAATCGCGTACAAAGGCATATTTTTGCATGAACCTGCATCATTACCATTATCATTTTAAAAAATAACGACAAGGTTGCTTCCCTAAAAAAAATTGTAAGGGAGACATTCTGCACGACAAACTTCACACAACAGCCCAGGAGGCAAATTGTTTATAAAAGCTTTTCAATTAAATGAGATCGACTGATTTGTGTCACTTGCCAAGATAGCATATATTTTTTATCACGTTTAAATGAAGAAATTTGCATTTACAATTTGGACGAATGGATTGTGTATGGCTCAAGTGAGGAAAGATGGAGCTTAGAGCGCCTTTCAATCATAAATAACTACTACGATATTTGACTCTGAATAGTAAATAAAGCTTCATTTTTTCGGTCTTATACGGACACGCCATCCAACTGGCAGCGTTATTAATAGGATGATCTACCAAAAACTAAGCTGAAAAATTGTTTTGCGCAGTTGAAGACAGAATTGGGTTACTTTTATAAATTCCCTTCGTCGGTCTTTTTTTGTGGAAGCAGGTGCATTTAGGCATCTGAGTGTAATTATATCCTTAGGCTTTATCTCATCCTTTGTGTTCCAAACCCCAGAAAAAATGTGTGCATGCTTAAATTATGGATAAAAATTCATTTATTGATGAATTCCTTTTGGCATTGTTTTTTCATGAAGAGTCACATATTGCTCAGCATTTTGTATAGATAAGATTAAACTTACAGTAATTCATGGTAACTGGTCCATGGTCTTCTGATTAGTAACATGATAAATATGTATGATCGTAAATTCATAGTCATATTGTACACTAAGTTAGTAGGTTTCACAATTTCTTTCGCTAACATTTAAGGAAAATAATTAAAACCCGAGAAATGACGTCAGGAGTAGAAGGTATACTTCCTGAAAATTACATCCTTATTAAAACTTCAATTAAATTAGCTGGATAATATATTGTTTTTAAAGTCTTGTTTCAAACACCCGAAGTATTTATCACGATTAACTCCAAAGTCTATTCTTGCTGCTGCTGTGGATGTCGTGATCGACGGATTGAGCTAAACTGGAATAATTTTGACGATCATCAGTCTTCAGATATAGTAGGGCTTTTTGAACAAGATCCGGAGACATTGAAGCTGTCTGATAATATCATAGACCTAGCAAAGGCATTTACAAAGGTTAACTCCAGCAGAGGTCAATACACGACTAAAGAACAATTTAAGAGGGAACCAAAACCACTCAGCGATAGCAATCTTGGATGGTACATCGCATACCTTCGTAAGTCGAGAGAAAACACTTGGCAAATTCTGGAGACCAATGGATTCAGAACTAGGCCTTACTGGATGAGGGAGCTTCGAGATGTCATTAGGGACATCCCTTTAACGTCTTTGATGGTACCTGGAACTCACGATTCTGGGGCATGGCAGCAATATAAATTTTGCAGTGATACCATTTGCAAGCGCTACTACAGTTGGTGAATTGAAGCAAGATTAAACTATCTATGGATTAATGAAATTTAGTGAATAACATTTTATTCATGTTAGTCAAGAAGATAGCATATACGACCAACTGGTACAAGGGATCCGGTACTTGGATTGCAGGGCTGGCTACTATCCAAACAAGAAGGAAAAATTTTGGATCAATCATGACACATTCCGATTAAGACCCTTAAAAACCTTACTAAAAGACGTCAAACGGTTTGTGGGGGAAACGAGAGAGATTATTTTTCTTGACTTTCATCGTTTCCCAGTAGGTTTCAAATCACAAGAGGTTCACCAAGATCTATTCCAACTTATATGGGAGGAGATTGGAACCTACCTTCTCCCAAAGACTATGCCCATCTCTGAACTCACTCCGAACGTTTTGTGGAAGTTGGACAAGACGATTATTCTCACGTATCAGGATAGCAAAATGGTGGAGACGAACGAGTACCTATGGCCAGTTGTAAAGCAGGCGAGTAAAAAATTGATTTGAAGATAACTAATAAAGAGTTACTTACTCATCTTTAATCTTAATTTCAGGCTTGGGCTAATAAAAACAAGTTGGATGAGCTTGAGAAGTATTTGGAAACAGCTTTGAAAACACATGGAAAAGAACAATTTAGAGCAGTAATGGCAGAGCTGACTCCCAGAGTGGCAGACATCATTTTCAAGCCAATCTTTGGACTGAGAGGATTTGCTAATCTTGTAAATATTCCCATGACCTATTGGTTCCAAAGAGAGAACTGGTACTCCAACTGCATGATTGTTGCAACAGACTATTTCATGGGGAATAATTTGATTGAAATGGCTATTCTAGTAAATAGCAGCAAAACCAATAGCTCCAAATCAAAAAGTGTAACAGACTACAATAAGGAACAAAATGCTGATTGACTATTTTTATTTCAAAATAATAAAAATAAATTCAGTTAAAATATGACTTGTAATTCGTATGCAACTCAATCTCCTAAAAAAAGCCCGAGAACAACATACCATAATTCCTCAGAAAATTTAATTAAAATACTTGGAAACCCTAGTCAATGCCTGGACAAATACCTGGAATCGAATTTACGCAATCTCCAACAAAGTGTCTGCTACGAACCCCAACTTATCAATCTGTCTGCCACTCAACTGTAATCAAACAAATAGTAGTCTAGGGTGCTTGGACCTTATCTCAAGGATACCCTGAAAAATACATCTGGTTATCTGAATCATGCAAATTGAGTAATGCACCGGACTGCACCTTAATATTATATATTATGTAATACAAACTCCAGTCAAAATCGATTATATGCAGTACAGCTTTACAGATTTAGGTAAAAATCCAGAGTAACGAAAACACTCATAGAACAAGGTTAGCCTAAAGGGATTACGCAATTTTGCCTGGATTTGAGACAAACATAGATTTACGATTTGTATGAGCACACTAAATGACAACTTGTAAAACCGGTAATGTGCAGAAGCCATTAATGTTTGTGACAAAGTCGTAATTAATTTCCATGTCAAGACTGAAAATTGGTACCACATTAAGCTTGCACCTCAAGAAGTTTTTTTAAGCATAATTAGACAACTGTGACGATGATGGCATTGGAAGGATGTTATAATGTTCCTGCCTTGTTTTTTAAATAATGAGTACATCATTACATCCTTTCAAACATATTTTGCATAGGTAGTGGCAGTACAATTAAAGTTTACTTGATTACTTGCTGTTAGCTGTTTACAAGACAGATTAAATATACTACTTGTTTTGCTCAACTAATCTAACATCCCGGATGAAAAGCAATAAAATCGGACATTTTATTTGATGACCTTAGACAATCAAGTGTACCCATAAGCACCAGCTTAATTAAATTGTTCTTTGAAGTACCTAAACCCTACTAAGGGAAAATAAGGTTCATGAGTTTCGTTCCAGCTGGAAATCCATCGTGCAGAGATTCATACATACGTCATCCGAAAAGCTCTCTTCTATTATCTTCACTTCAGAAGACACTCATCATCATCATTCTATAAATATCTGTAGCCTCATAGAATGAATTCTCATGCCAAAAAATATCTTGAAAGAATACGTTCATACTTGATAGCATGATGCAGCCATGAATATTCACTACACAAACGATGAGCAAGCAGATGCAAAATACCTAGGATATCGGAAGCAAAACTTATGCCGGATGGATCCATGGATTCTAGTATCGTGATCATTTTATGCATCTCATCTCGCTACTTGATCTGTTCTTGAAGGACGAGGAGGTCGTCGCCTTCATCTTCCTCTTCATCATCCATTCATTTTCAAACCGTAGTATTTTTTCCACTTGGCCACACAACCACTCTTTACAAATCTTTTTTTTTTGTGTCCTAATGCATATTAGAACCCAGGCCGGGAGGAAGTAGCATTGGTTGAGTTTGCCGGTTTTCTGCTACCGACTCTGCCTACATAAAAATGTCTTGTATGAGATACGCTCATTTTAAACCTGAGCTATGAGAATTTTTTCAATTTCTCTGATCCTTTTTCTATGTAACTAATCAGTGTAGTTGTTTCTAAATTTTTGAACCAGTTTAAGAGCCATGTAAAAAAGGATGTAATAATTTCCAGCTCTTTAGTTTTCATTACACTCGTTCTCTTCATACGTGACTGGAGCATCATCAATGCATATCTTCATAATTTACATGAGGAGCCTCTCTTAGCAGCAGGCTACCCGAGAAAAAAAATATCACAGGAAAGGGCTTTTCCTTACAAGACATACTTGACAGCTACCTATTTCCCCTAGTCCAGAGTCCAGTACTAACCAGATAGACTTCATGCCTTGAGGGTACTTTGTTGGGGACTTTCCCAAAACTGAAATATTACATTGTATTCAAATCCTACTAAAAAATTCCAGTAGAAAATGATTTATGATGATTATATTGTTTCTCTTGTCCTCCCACGAAAAACGTATCATCATCATTACCTAAATGAAAGTGCACAATGGACTGAATCGAGTGTAGTGGTTGGAAAAATGAACTGGGAAAAAGGTAAAACCTTCTGTGAAAAATCCTGAAGATGAAATCATGACCCTTTGTTTAGTCTCTTAAGTCAGTGGGGTAAACAAATGCTTTTTTCTATCCTTTGTTGGGATAAGTGAAGCTCCCACTAATCCACTGACTAGACCTGTATGAGTCGAATTCTGCGTAATAAGATATTTTTCTAGACGAAGGTGAGACATGAGAAAAACATGAAAGGAATGAGACATCCTAGGTATCCTAACGGGATTAGGCTAAGCCTATTAAAGAGTTTTCAAAGGCTAGGCTGGGTCAAACGCTCAAATAGTTTGACTCTCTCCCAAAATTCTTGAAATCTTGATAATTCACACCTTTAAAAAAGCTAAAAATGGGATTGATTTAGGTACCAAATAACTTTACAACGGTAAAATGTCCATTTTTATTTAAGTCTTGTCAATCAAATTCATATCGGAAGATATTTTCCAGGAAAAACTGTCCAAGCCTACGAGATGGTTTTATTGGTACATGATAAAACTCTTCATTCTCTGACCTGATGAACTCCCCAAACATGGCTCAGTATTTTGCATCCTGCTATCATCCTACATCTCACTTGATTTACAACTAATTCGTTAGGTATTTTCCTAAACAGATTTTTGACCCGAGAGTGTACATTTCAATAGTTTTTCAAAGAACTACTCTGTTCTTCACATATATATGCTTATATTGCATAGCGTAGCCCAAGCCAAAAAACTCGTTGTGAAAACAAAACTTTTTTACAAGAATTTTGAGCCAAACGTCCTTGCATTCTGTACACTTTTAAAGTTCACTTTTTTTCTCATAAGCTCTGTTCCTTCCTTTAGGGGACACAGGTCGTTATAGTTTGAACAAAACGGTAAAGAAGAATAATTGAGATGCGAATTTTATGAGGATCATGATGATTTATAAGACTGCATCCTGTTTTGTCCACACGCACGTTACCACGCACAAAAATATAGAATGGTCTGGCGGCTTTGGGAGAATGTGAACATGGCTCATTTCGTCATTCATGCACTGTCTACCCAAGACACGAACAACCAACGACATTCTGTTCATATCATTTTGAGAAGTGCATAGGAGATAAGTTGCAAAGAAAGAAAAAATCCTGTTATCTTTACAGCTCGCAAGACAGGTAAAAAAAATGTAGAGTTCAAGCTCTAATGGTAAGTGCATTCTGTAGGTCCTTTAGGGGCTGGTCAATCCCATCCCTTATGTTTAGAAAGAAAGCTGCATATAATTCATCCACCTCGTCTCGGCACCCATGGTCCCATGAAGGATGAAGGCGTCTGCCTAGTCCTTTTGCATTGTTTTCGTCTACGGATCATTGGCTAATTGCTTAGAATTTTTTTGAGTAGTGACTCAGAAAAAGAGGAAAGCTTTCGCAAAAGGAAAGTAATAATTTGTAAGGGCTCTTGTGATGGTGTGACAAAACAATAATGATAGAATATGCCTACAATAGAACTTGTTCGTAGACCTTATGAAAAAGTGTACAGATGAAAACGTAAGTTTACACCAATCACCATAACTGAAAAGAGAGTCTCGAGTGTAGGTGAAACGTGTTAGACAAACTTTGCCTATTCTTTTTCAGGTGTACTTGGTGTACCGTATACATAAATTATTTGATTGGATTGGAAAAATGGAAAAAAAAAATTCCATTAGGGTTGGGTTTGGATTCGATTTGGCTTTCATACGGATACATTCTGATACATAAATAAGTACTTTAGGCAAGAGATGATATGTTAATGGTAAAATGATTTGAAGGTGTACGGTAAGGTATAATGGCAATGTAATTAAATAAGACTGCCTTTTATTGCTGTACTGTGGCTGTAATCATGTGCCAAAATATTCCTTCGTATAATTTATTAGGTAGAAGGGAATTACACTGAGGAACTGGTTAATTCTGGTAAATTGAGCCGTGCCTCGCCAAACAGAAAATACATATGGATTTAACATTTGTGTGTGGGACTTATGGCTTATGAGTTATGAGTGCAAGAGGTTTTTCTTTCGTAGTCTCGTCGTTCTTTCGTGATTATCATTTCAATTCATCTTTTAATAATGAAATAAAAATGAGAGAGACCAGAGCCTAAAGGAAAAAGGCCATGATGGCTTGCTTGTGATCATTTACGCATAAAATGACTTATGTTGCAAATATGTTGGAATAAACATTTTTAATTGTAGGAAAGCAATAAGTTGAAATGAAAATGCGTAAGTTAGTGCCAAAAATAGTTTATGCATGAAAATCACTATGGGCAGACATAAATAGCTCGCAGTGCGTGAAACTATTATTTTATTTTTTATTCTCACCGATCTAAAAAAATCTTATTATAAACAACTTTCGTTTTATGAAGTTAATTGATTGTGTTATCTGTCAGTAGCGAAATGGTTGTTTCAGACAAACTAAGAAAGACGAATAGATATGATGTGTACTCCTAGCATAATTACTACTGATTGAAATTGAGACAAGACAAATTCGAAATAGGTAATTTGAGCAATGGTGCCTTTGGAGCATTCACATTTGACGTTCTTGGTCTGCTGATGACTATGTTAATGAACCAAACATCAAAAAGGAAGGAACTCCAATCTGCACTACGTGAACTTTTTAGACGAGACCGCATATCCCAATCACCCTAGCAAATATGCAAGATTTAGAAAATAGTTATGCATTCTACGAGACTGTGTCAACTAGCCTGTCTGCGCACCAATCTCATCCAGAAACATATCAAGAAGTATACAGCGTTATTCCGCTGATAAATCACTCTGAGAGAAGGAGAAAGGGGACAAGAAGGTACAATAATAGGAGAAGAAAAATGATGACGATCGTATCATGACGCTGATCTCTTGAAAAAAGAGAGAATATAGTGCATCTTGAATCTCTTTTATAGGCATATACCGGTTGTTTCTGCGTCTCTGATGTATGGCAACATTTTATACTTTGTAGAACAATATCTTGGTAAACTGTACAAGGTTTGCATCCGAGAGAGGCAAAGTGAACTGCTCATGTTTCTCCGTACCTCCTGCATAGTTTTTTTTTTTGCACATGTAGAGATTTACTTTGCTTGGTTCAGCCCCGTCCAACATAGTTTGTTAGATGAAGGCCGTCCTGTCTCTGATCAGACCACCATTTGCTACATCCAACCAAGAGCCACCCTCAAAAACTCTAGACTTGGCTCCAAGTTTTCAAAGCGTGGATGAGATACGAGGAAATAGCTACAGTGTACACAAGGAGAGACTTTTGCACTGATTCAGGAAGAGTTAGATAGAGAGAGAAACTGCAAAAATACCTAATACACAAGTTCTCTTTGTGGTTGTACATTAGTTTGTATAGCTGCACTACATAAAAAATCAATGCAGCAATGCCAATGTTTCAACTAGAGCCGGGCAGCGAGTTTCGTATCATCGTATTGCATTTAAATGCTTTCCTTATATGAGTCGAGGCAGACCAGAACAATTTTTACAAGCCATCTTCTTCACACATCGCTTATACCAACACGATGGAGACGCAGACTCAACTTTTTCTTGCAAAAACACAAGATTCCCAATAGAAGCGCGCCGGTATAGGGTGATATATGGCTTATTTTGCAAAAGCTAGAGGGAAAAACTTTTCTTTGGGTATGTCCTAATGCACGGTCGTTGGCGTCATCTCATTCCCTACTGAGCTTTTAGATAATCTGCACATCAGAGAAACATTTTTTTATCATGTTGATTGTGACTAGTTGGACGGACGAAGGAGCCACCAAGAAAAATCATGATAAAGTCTAGCTTTAGCTTTTTGCTCAATGATAAAACTAAAAATGTACCTAGTTTGCCTCTGGGAAAAGCTTAAAAGCAGAAAAAAATACCTAAGCAACATACTGGAATAGAGTAGGATCAGAATTAAAAGGCGCCTTTTCACCATTTTATGCTTTCCTTGGAGAAAAATGTTTCTTGAAACCTTAAACCTTCTTCTAAATGATGACAAGAATGGAGGAAATCTCTTGGAGGAATACCTTGTACAAGTTTTCCTTACATAAGTAGTCTGTTTTTTTTTCTCCTTTAAATTTAAAAAAGTGGTCAATATCATATGGTCACTTTCATCAAGAAACCAATGAAAATGAAGATGCAATGATATCATAAGTATGGACTCGTGCTAACTTACCATTAGTTTCATTTCCATCCAGAAAATCCGGTCTTTTTGCCGTGAAGCTTGTACTTGCCTCCAGCCTTACAAAATACTGTACATAGTATCTACTTCGTTTTTTTCTTACTGATTAAAAACAGGATGGAGAGATTTGAAACAAAGTTTCTAAAACGAGTAAATCGTTGCGTACAAAAAAGTTTGATAAAAAGTAATCATAAAAATACAATGGTACAATAGTAGAAAAAACGATACGAACAGTTTGTAAATAGTACAGGCTTTAAAAGCAGAGTACTAGTAGAAAATTTCGGTAAGAGAGGACAACATCGTGAATTTGGTTTTTCAGTTCCTCTCATCAACTCTAAATTCTGCACGAGTGCAAAGCATATGCTCCAGCGGAGATCAGATTAAAGTAAATGATTATGTAATTGTTAGGAGGGAAAAGCACTAAGGTGGTTTGATTCACTTTTCTATTTGCTTCCGTTCTACCATTTTTTATTGTGAGTTGCATAAAAAACTAGATATTTTCCGCATAGACAATTTAAGTTACATTACACGATGCATAGAAAATTACATAAGAAAAAATCCTCAAAGAAAATACATCCATGATCCACGTTCAACTCTGATGGTAAAATCCCTATTTTAAATTATATTGGTCTTATAATCAAATCTTTTGTTATTTTAAACGGATTACAATGAAGCAAGTTACACTAGGCCAGAGAAAACATTGAGAATAGTTGCATGGGCAGAACGTTAGCATGGAGAGGAACAGATTGTGTTCGGTATTCATTGATTTTTAAAAGACATTACATCATACCAAATGAAACCACTGTACCATCAGTAGCACTCACAGATATTTTTCTTTCTATTCAAATCATGCTTCTTAAACTCATAAAAAATATAAGGTTTTTGAGTATATGCACCCAAACACAATGTTAAAAGCTGATAGATTTTTCTCATTTGTTTCATTGCATAAGAACTTTTTTCCTAAGAAACGCATAAAAAAAATTTCTTCTATCTAATTTTGTTTCACAAAAAACAGCAGAACCAGCTCAAAAAAAGCGAAGGCAAACAAGGACCAGACTTGCAGACAAGTTCTAGAGAATAAGTGCGAAGTACGAGGAGTAAGAATGCATATATTTTTGCCGTTGCCACCTCTCTGCATATATTACATGCTTTCTTTTGATTTCGTTCTGGGATCGAGACGAGCTCAAGTTGGTTGATCCAAAAGAGAGTTTTTTCTTTTAGCTGAACGTGTGGTCTGAGATGATGAAATGAACAGTGGTAGGCACATGAGTTATGTGTGTTCTGCAAAAATAACATTTGTTTGGGAGAGTCAAGATGCAATGGAACTACTGAAATCCCCATATCGGTATTCTCACCTTGTGCTAAGTATCTTTGCAAAAAACAAGGATTTGGATTACGCTATGTGCATTAAATTCTTCAAAAGCGTTTTAGAGAGTACTTGCCCCAAGCAAATAATAAAAAAATGGATATAGAAAGGAAGAAGTGCATAGAACGATAGAGTGAGCAGACTGTATGTTCTCTTTAGTCCTTCCCACGAGACGTTACATACTCACATTTTACTACGTAGTTCTGGGAATCAGGTAGGTTATTCGGAAGAAAATAAATGGGATGGCGAGAGCGGAATACGTAACGAGAGTAAAAAACTGTTTGTCTATTTCCATATACCAACTAATGCGTTATGAGATTTAAGGTACCTAAGTTACCTGAATTTTCCCAGGACTGTTGTTGTTTTTCAGTATTTTATGGAACCTCAAAGGAGGAAAAGTATTTGGAAATGAAAATGATATAAAAAGCGGCTCTAGTTTGGAAACAAAGAAAATCGCATAATAGACTTTTCTACCACCGCACTGCAAGTGGGAAGTGGGATTAAAATTGCAACCTGACACGACCGATTATTTCCTTACCAAATATTTTAAATTGGGGAACGGTTTTTGGATGTGGACTAAAGTTCTTTCCACAAGAAAAGGATTAGACAAGGATAATTAAAGGATGTGTGGGACAAGGGAAGATGGTTGATGAATCGAAGTAAAAAGTCGAGGAGTCGACTCCAATATAACATTTTTGAAGAGGGATAACAATGGAAAATTTAGAATCGTATAATCTTTCGTATCAAAGCACGATGATGTGTGATGCATCATTCTTATTCATGTTGGTTATGTTAGAAATCATGCAATCTTGACTGCACCACAGAGTAAACAATTCGCACCTTGATTAACACACCGACTAGTCTAGGCATAATAAAGGCAATGAAGGTTCGTCTGAAAAGAGAGTGCATGATTACATTTATCATTTCAGAGAGCACTGACGAGAACCAAGAAAGAAAAGCAAAATGAAGGAAATATTGTTGAACTAAATGTGAAGAAAAAATGGCTTGGTGCATTGTTAAGAAGATATAAGAAGGTAGAAGGGATGATCATGATCTGATGATCACTCCGACTTGTTCTTCAAAACCGAGTTCATAACGTAAAATAATCTTGAGATGCTACATGCTCTTCATTCATATCATTGAAACGAGCAAATGGAAAATGATGGTGATGATTACTTGATTGTGATCACTACTCATGTACTCATATTATTGCAGACAAGACATAGACAAGAAAATGTTTTTTGTTAGTAAACTACAGAAAATGGTAATATACTTAGGTAAGTAAAGTACATGCACGCTGTCTGGCTAAGTGCAATAAAACTGATGATGATAATAGTAGTGAGTACTGAATAGACTTACTTTTTTATGATTAAAACCTAAATAAGCATTTCCCCATGTAAAAATGCATCGCAATATTCTCTACATCCTTTGTATCCTCTGTATGCTAAAGGTAGAACGGTGCTAGAGGAATGAAAAAGGAGGTGCTTGAAAAAGTGTACAGCATAGCACCACAACCACATATAGTGAATCTGGTTTTGTATCTTGCTACATTCAGTTGTTCTTTGCTTTAAAAAAAATGTGGATTGGATATGAAGTAGTAGCAGCCGTCTGGAGTCTACAGTCTAGACAGAGTCTTTTAGTGCTGCAGACGTAAACGTTGCTGACTAAATAGGAGAAAAGATAGTAACTAAAAAGAGGTGAATTAACATTTTCACAAGTTTTGGATAACTTTTAGTACGTTTCCAAAGTTTCCTTCTTAATAAGTGAACGTGAAATTGGCTTTTTTCATGTAAATTCGATTCTTTCGCTCAGCTCACGAGTGTACATAATCAAAATTATTCAACCTGGAAAAAAATATTGGTTTTGAAGTGATATGATGTAATTGATTGGAACTGATTGGAACAGCTAAACAATAAAGTCTTGGAATTTGGAGTGGCTTTTGTTACAAAAAATAAGTTGCCATTTTTATATTCCTTGGGAATTTTTTCTTTGTTCATGTTGTTCATTCAGATCTCTGATTGCGCAGCAGATTAACGAATTACGACAGTTTTACACTCCTAATTAAATAAATGTACGTCAACGAGACTTGATTACCCACTAAAATTTAACATTTTCTAGTGAAAAATCCGCCGATGGAATACTTACCAGAGAAATAAACTCTTTGTATGAAATATACACAGGTGAAAGTGGATATCGTCGGGGGTAAAGTTGAGCTATGTTGTGTAACTGTTCAGGTACACCTTTTACGACCTTAATTCACTACTGCCATTCTCAAAGCTTTCAGGTGAAACTATAATTGTATATATATTTTGCCATATTAAAAACTGAACAAAGGTTAGAAAAAATTTACTACACTACGTTGGTTCTCTAAGATAAGATGTTAGCGACAGCTGGAAATATTTTGACATCAGCAATTCAGCACGTAGTAATTTGGTCTCTAACAGAAGTGCACCCAATCGAAGGTTGGGAGTGAACAATAAATAATTAGTGATTAATTGTTTAGTGAGTAATTCATACTTATACTGCTCATCTTTAAAAGCTCTCGAATAATCCTTATATAGACATCTTCAAGTACAAAACTAAATCTGGATTCCAGATTGTATTAAAGTTTTAAATCTGAAGTTTTAAAGTGAGAAAATACTTTAATTGAGAGTCTAATTCATCTACAGTTTAATAATATTAGTGGAAGCTACTTTTTTTATTTCGTTTTCCAAATGAAAATACCGTCATCTACATCTCCTTCGTCATCAAACCCTTCTTCTCCAGCATCTTCATTAGAAATTTCTATCATGGAAGGAAAGCCGAGTCCACATTTGAAAAAGGTTTTAAAGAGCTACCAGCTCACTGCCGCGAACACACTAAGTGGTCCAAACTCAGTCTTGTCACGTCTCGATCATAGTTCCACAAATGGTTCCAATATTTCCTCAAATTCCTCTCAGATTAATAATGGTTCCCAAGGGGTGGGACCAGGAGGTCTGCTGATTTCCAGCGGATTAGTGGCTTCTCACGGAAGCCTGATTGGGGCGGGAGCTATTGGAGGTTATGGCTCCAAGATTGAAAAGTGTGTGAAGGAGCTACATAACAATCATCATGTTGTGTTGAAAAGCCGAATGGGAGAAAGTGGGGGAAAGTCTCCCCATGAGAAGGCTTTGAGCCCTCCAGCATCAGTGATTTGTATCGAGAGAGATATAAAAAGAGAACCAGAGGAAGATGGCGATACTCAGCTTTCTCCTCCAGCAGGTAAAACTTTGAATGGTCGGTCAAGCAGTACGACTAGCTTCTACAGCAGCTCGGATTCGAGCAATGAGGGAACTAGGAGTCCTATGAATGCATCAAGCCCTGTGGCTACAATCAACGTGAATGTGTTATCAAGTCAAGGTTCTCCTCCAGCTGCTCTCATAACTCCACCAGGAGGAGTATCTTATCCTACAAGGAAAGATCGCTTGAGAGAGCATACCGCTGAAGAAATGATGGCCGCTACGGCGCTAGCTTTTGTCAAGGAGTTGCCTCCTGAAGGGCTACAGGTCACTAGAGAAGTAATCCAGGTGGGACCTCCCGCAGAATCTCCTCACGTTATAAAGGGACACATTGCCCATCATCATCAACGATCAGCTCGTGTTGTTTCGAATGATATGCTAACACCGGGACAAACATCTACTCCTCACATTGTATATCAACCGCCACCAATTTTGAGTGCACCGGATCGATCAAGAACGGAGAAATTGGAAACCCTCTTGGAGGGCGAGTACATTTCTTGCTTTGTGGTTGGGGGCGAAAAGAGGTTATGCTTTCCCCAGATTTTGACATCAGTCTTGAGACCTTTCACACTACATCAGATCAATCAGGTATTATTATTTTTCATTTTTTATTTCATGCTTTCTCCTTCCTCACCAATGATATGGTTTTAATGCTCAAGTATTCTCGATTACTTATTCCATTTATTTGCTAGCGATACAAAATTACGTGACACTTTTTATTAGTAAACATTCCTTTGATTCCTCCGTGTCTCTATGTTGGCTTAGTAAAGGAACTTTATATTTTGATATTCGTCTCCTCACCTTCCATAGGACAGGGTCGAGAAAACTCATGCATTTTAAGGAAATTTCCCTCCGCGCGTTTAAATATATTCACAGTCACAGGTTAACATTGTCTGGAAGTCTGGTGCCGAGCATATTTCATGCGGCAGCTCGACCATTTTACTTTTCCGTACTTTCGACGTACGTCTTCATGTATATTTTATTAGCTTAAAGTTTTAATTTCGATATTTAACTAGAATGCAATATTGGAAGTGTACACTTGGCTCGACATGACAGCTTGTTTTTTAGTTTCTAGCTTAGTTTAAGTCGATTAAAGAATATATATGGGAAATTGGTTTTTGTTTTCCAACCAAAATGTCCGTGTCTTTATAAAATATTCACACGGGTTGAATTGAAAATTATGGGATTATCGGACAAGCTAAATACCATGTCTTAAGCGAGGCGCAATTTCCTAAAGTATTTTATACGTGAAAGAAATGTTTACGAAGAAGAAAAACTTCGGAAACAATAAAAATCTTTAATGAGGGTTATACCAAGGTGAGTTTGTTACGCTTTGGGTAAGTTTTTATATAACATATAGCTCTACCGCTTAAACATTACGTCATGTTTTGTCTAGACCCAAAGTTGACAAAAAACAGATTGTTATCTAGGAAAAAATTCATACAATTTGGCCTGCCAAAGTGTGTAAAAAACTAAACTCTGGAAAATAATAGAGTACTCAATCTATTTTCGATATGTCTGTCATAAAAATAATGGTTTTGTTGGAACTGGAATCAAATTGGAACGAGAAACATCCGTCGTATATCAGCCTAGTCAAAGTTCTTGGAAAAGAGCTCCAATTACCCAAAAGAAGAAACGTAATAGAGTAATAGTCTGTGGCTGTTGTTTTGGTCGGTTAAAGAGGTAGAGTTGGTGAACTCATCAAAGTCATACCATACCATCATTCACAACCATTTTATCAGAATCTCTCTGCCTCAGTTTTTTTATCGAGCCAAATAAAACTTTTTCGCCAACACAGACAGCAACGAGACAAAATAGTGTAGGAATCATTTTACTTTGTTTTGGCATCGTTTCCTGGAATTTCCCCCAAAGATAAAAGTCACCCACGTCATTTTGTCACGGACTTTTGGGAACTAATCTTACCTCTCATCTTGTACAGATCATAATCCAAGTTCATTTGCATATGCTTGGTTGACGTAGGTCAGTGGTTGTTTTTTTTGAAATTTCTAAAATTCACAAAAGGCAATTATTTTTTCACGCGATGCATTTATAATTTAACTGATAGAGATCGCGTTTTCATCATCATATTTTTGCAAGCGATACACAAAAAATGTGTTTTTCAAACGGTACGCTGTTCAGAGACCAAATCGCTTTAAAATGTACATGTTCTTTCTGGTGATTGTAGAGGTCAACCAGTTTGTAGGTATTGCACAGTCACAATAAAAGTCTCTTTGGTTTCTTTTGTCTGCTGTGCATCCTTTCATTTTTTTCTGATGACATGACACGATCTCTTCATAATTCCTACTGGCTTGTGACAAGATAAAATTTTAATTGCTGGTAATGCAACAGAGTTACAATGTACCAAAAACAGATATCGATGTACACCCCAGTACCGCAGTACAGTACAGCTTTGGTTGATGTAATATAGTAACCCTTTATCATGAGATTGCAAATGCGATTTCAAGATTTTGGCTAAAAAATGCGTATCTTGTTTTTGGGGAGTTAACCCATGAGGAGTAATCAACACGCAATGTGCCGTGCAATTATTGGAATATAATGTTCAAGATAGTATAGATGATGGCTGTCCGATCCGCTCGAGAGTCTCGAGACGCTGGCTTGGACTTGTTATTACGCCTGAAGAAAAATAATGGTGTCATGATCGCTTCGTAATCGTAATTATAATTGTTTGTTTGTCGGATCACTTTTTTTCTGGTCAGGTTTTTTTTGCGGTCGGCCGTCTTACTCTCTTACGACTTAAAAGTATATAACTGTGGCGAGACGAATGCATGGATATTTTATCAGCGCAACGTCCTTTGCAGAGGTCATCATACATAGGGGATTATATGATGCTTTTTAATAAGCAATAAAATACCAAGTGATATTTCATTTGCAAGCAAAAGTTGACAATGCAAGGATTTCGCGTTTCTTTACAAAAATGTACTCTCTTGACTCCATCAGGTCATGACCTCTCCGTCGACATTGCAATAACAGCAAACAGTGTTACTTTTAATAATATATTTTCCCATAAAGAGTACATTTGCATAAATAACAGGTAAATGGAGGTCACAGAGTTCTCTGCAACAATGCTATTTATCTTATGGAGGGGAGCCCTTTGTCTAGACGAGCATTCTCAAGTCATTCCATTTGCATGTCGTTATTATCATGAAAGTACAAGAGATTTTTGCTCCACGGTTCATTAATTTTTCGTCCTGAATGATAAAATAATTTTTGCATTTAGCTCATGTGTGTACTGTGTGTGTCTGTAACTGAGAGAGATGGACACGTACACTGTTGAAACAACTTGTACTTTTATAGTTTGTCTGAGTGTGACTGGTTGACTGCATGTCATTAAGACTATTTTTTGGGTAGGTAATCAGACACTAGCAATTTTGTGATTTTCCATATGAAAAAATTGATTCAGTGCCTACGTGATTTGCTTGAGGCATATCGATACACCGTTAAAAAGCCATTGCTTATGTCGTAATCATCTCTAGAGAGTTGATGACGATGTAGGGGGATTTTGTCAAAGCTACACTCTTGTAATTGGATGGCGTACGCACAATGATTACTTTAACCTCAAAAAAGGTAATTTCGAAAGCTTCATAATGGTGTTTTCGTACTCACAAAAGCCTATTTTTCACGAATTTATTGGATAATATAGAGATGGCTTGATCATTTGCAGGTCACGCATTTTCCCTAATTTCATTGCTCTTTTGGTGTAGTTGGGCAAGAAACAATATATTCCGAAAATAGATATACGAGATATATGACTTGGAGTCTATAGGCCTAATCAATTTTAATGAAAACAAGGGTGACGGTTGTAGAAAGTTAGAAATCTCAAAAGTTTTAAGTAGAAACGCTGATTGTTTTTTAGATTTGAAAAAATACTGCTTAGGTATTTACTCACGTACACAAATTTTTTTTTGGAGTTTACAGGTGTTCAGTAAAAATACTCGGCGGAGAATTTTCATATGTATGTAATTTTATAGGTATACGCCGCAAACTAGTGAAAAAAAACATTATTTCATGATTCATTTATGCCTTTTAGAAATTACGCCAATGTTGAATTGCATGTAACGCTCTGAATTTTTTTAGAAGGTTATTCATGTAATTACGCGTACAAAATCAACAGCGTACGTACGCATTTCAGCGTAGAAACAGACAAAACAAAAAGCAATTCTTGAAATTCACACAATTGTATTCCTATAACGACTCAATGGCTTGTGAAATATCGAGAAAAACATCCTTGTCTGAAGAGTACAGTGGTTGTAAGAGAATTACAGCGAAACCCTTTGTCTTCCCAGAAAAAATATTGAGATTGTAGAAAAAATAGGTAATTCAGTCAAAATGCAGCAGTAGTGTGTGCTCGTATAAATATAACTAACCTATGATATACTGCTTATCTGAATAGGCTATATTCAGTAGAGATGCAAAATCTTTCGAGGTTTGCGAACTAAATACGGGAATTCCGAGATGATTGTGTTAGTATATTATTCTAATCTCGGTAGACTCGGTAGCAAAAGTTTTTGCGGCTATGATGTCTTAGTCACGTAGGCACTATTTTACTGTCTTGGCTATCATTAAAGCATTTTTTCGAGTTGCTACTACTCCTTTTGTACAGAAATATTTTTCCTACTTTTGTATGCAACCTAGTCAAACCTATTCAAGTGTGCGAGTAAAAAAGATGGAGTGCTTAGACGTTGCGTTCACTACACTCACGTTTCTTTTTTTCTGAAGGTTGAGTCAAGAGAAAATCGCATAGTTCTTTTAAATAGAATCCGATACGCAGTGTAGTAACTCACCCAAAAGTACCGTCAAAAAGTTATTTTATTTCATTTTTTTTCGTACGTACGCAACTAGTAACGCTTATTATTTTTCTCAATGTACAAGGATGGCGAGTACCGTCATCCTTGTTAAAATATTTATTGCACTGTATCTTTCGTTTTTTGTTCCTTAACCTCAGCCATATTACGCTCAAGCTCGACTTGTTCGGCTCAAGTACGAGTGCAGAAAAAAATTATTCTGAGCTGTACTCTGCCAGACGCTTATTATTCAGCATTGTTAAAGAATTTGTAGTACTGAAGTCTGTACGAAAGTAAAAAATGAGTGCACCAGACGCCCAGACGCAAGTCTCCTTCCTTTCCAAAGCTCATAATTATTATTGCTCACGCATAATTGCAATTTAATCATCTCATTGAGCAAAATAACTAAAACAAGCAGGGAACATTTTTCAACTTGATCCAACAATCAAGACTCTGATACTGATCAATGTAAGTGTTGGTCAATTTGCTCATTCCAACAGATTCTGTAAGATTTTATGACTAGGAATTCCTTGCTGAACCAGCTCAATCTCTCATGGAAGAAGAACATGAAGTTACCTCGTGAGAGTCAAGCTTATATTCTACTTATTATCTCAAGTTGAGTTCAGGAAGCATCAAAAAGATACATATGATTGCATATATAATATATATTTATGTTCGATCCAGCAAAAAAGTCATCAAGAAAAACAAGTCGGATATTATTATCACTAACGTTAGCTTTTTCTTCACCTAATCCAATTTCCTCGTATGATAACAGCTCATAGCTCATCTGTCTCATGTTTCAGTGGTGGACCAGACAAGTGTGGAATTCGCTGTTCCACGCTGCGCAGCCTAGGATTATTTGACGCTATCAATAAAAAGGCTAAAATGGCTGTATTTGTAGTTGCAGCAAATCGGTCATTACCACTGCTGCTGGCATAATACTGCTACACTCAGTCTCCTCTCAAGTCCATTTATGTTTTATCTTCATCACATCCATTCTTGTAAAGATTTACGAGCTTGTGATAGTGATACCGTTTACAAGAGACTGTAGACTTTGCATGTATGGATTGGCCAAGTAATTGGAGATGAACAAATATGTACAGACACAAAGTGTATAAAAAACGAGATGACAGTGGATTGATACCCGATCTGCAATTCATCTTTGGAGTGTGTCATTTCTCAAGTTTGTTCCAAGTTGTTTGTCTCAAGAATCCGTAGAATGATCATGACCGGGCTATGCTTCCTCAAAGAAGTAACGCCTAGAGGAATTGAGGAATTACTGTAGCAATTTGACACGGCATTTTTTCTCGTAAAAATTTTCACCCTCCTGCTGCTGCAGACTTTCCTTCTGTAGGAGCATTTTGAACTTCATAATTTTCTGCACATTGTCTCTTAGGATAAGACAATGGAGGCAAAATTGTGTACACTTTGTATAAATCTTGAGAATAAATTAAATTAATCTTGACGTATCGTGCCATGTGTCATCATCATAACCAGAAGCTCTATGCACACAGGATGTGATATTGCACAGCCAAAAGGGGTAATGGTGATGGGAGTGCATAAAAATGCATACATTGTGATTGTATTAAGCTGTGTTGCATGACCGGCGCCATCATCAACTAGGGTTTGGGTTGTACACCATGCAGGTAGTCAGGGAGAGATTCTGCCAACGGCTTTTTGACTCGAATGATAACATCAACATCATTTAGTGCACATAGTGTGAATAAAAAGAAGAAAACAATTAATACGCTACGTATGCATGATGGAGAACTCTTTTCTTTACGAGAAGAATTTATATGAAATGTATTTTCTTAATCTGCTGACATGCATGTGCACTACATTCAAAGGATAAGGCTAAATTATTGTTTCCGATTATTATTTACATTCACAGTTATCGCTGTATTTATAACGTGATCAATCACAGTACCTTTTAGGTTATTATTATAATTGATTGACGCGACCCGATTGTTTTGACGTTTAGGCTGTACTCGTTTAAATATTGGGTACCTCATCTTGGCGTCACATTGTATCCCTGCATACTTGATTTTTCGACATTTCCATTGCACATAATTACGTTGCACTTCTGTACTTTTCGTTGCATTTGTGCAACTCTCGTGACCTTTTTCATATCACAAAATGCAGTTCACTTCCTCCCACTCTTTATGTAGTCTTCTGAAACTAAGCAGAACCAACGTCCTCCCACATTCTAACAGTTTTTTCTAGACTAATATGAGCACATGACCATTTTTTGCATTTTTCACGTTACGCATATCGAAATTGACCTTTTTCTGAATCTCTGATGCTTTGATGTGAGAGTGATGACTGATGAAATGAAGTAAAGGAAAAGGGATGAAATTCCTCTGTTTCGAAATACATTGTTTCATATATGATTAAAGTGCTGTTGTTATATGTTTGTTTTCTAGTTCAGTGCATCCCAAAATAACGTGTGGTACATTATTTAGCTGCATTGGCTTCATAAAACTTTGTTCTCCATAAAAAGACCAGAATAGATTACAATTAATAATGCCGTTTTTTATCGCTCGTGTACACAAACAGTGCTCTGTTGTTTTTTGCGTCGTTGTCTCTGATGCAGACTTATTGCACGTCGATCTCATTACATTCACTCATTGTTACTTAATTTGGAAGTGAGTAAGACGTCGTGCTTCATTCCATTTTTAAGGTGTGTGTAGTATGTACAATGTGAATGAACGTGATATGCGTCTACTCTTTTTACACGTGTGGCAATTCGGATCAAAAATGGTAGAGAAGATTTATGTCTACTTAATTCCTCCAAAAAAATTACACGAGATTTTATGTGTTTGGTCTTGCTGAGGCTCTAGACTGAAACATTGTTTGCGAAAATGGCATATCGTAAAACAGAGAATGCAGTTTAAATATAGTTGCTCTTCACAAAGGCGGTTTGAAATCTCGAAAAAAGTGGGAGTTTGCGCTCAAATTTCTATAGGTGGAATCGGATTTTTCTTGGGCAAGTGGCTGTGTAGACTAGGTACCTTTTCATTGCATCCAATAAAGTTGCTCATTCATCTTGATGCAGAAAACGAATCACTTTAATGGTTTTGTTTTTGCCAAGAAAGAAATAAAAAGACATGTTGGTCTTTGAAACAAGTGCAAATTACATTTCCATACTATTATGCAGAAGGTGTGCTGAATTGTTAAAGAAGATGAAGATAGTGTATAAAATTAGGTAAAGTTTTTCGCTGCACTTGCACCAGATCTTATTTGAGTTTACTTGAGTTGAACATTGTATTAATTTAGACTTTTACGTAGACCAGATTAAAAAATGATTTGGTTGAGTAATGAAGCCAGTGCAGGGAGTAAATTGTTGGCTAACTACTCTGCTGCATTAACTCGTATCAATAAATCAAATCTCTTTTCATATGCAATTATACATTTTAGGGTGGGGGATGTTTACTCCTTAGCAGGCTGCACATTTGCATAAAAGTTTGATATGTTGAAGAAGAAGGAAATTAGGTGAAGTCTATGACGACTTCTTGGCTAAAAGTTTAGTACTTTTGGTAATTTTGGCTTGGTTTGCAGTGTGTATCGATTTCATGTAGATTTTTTAGACAGATGAGTAGTGAATCAAGTCTAGCCAAGCCAGTAGATCAAGTAAGGAAATAATGCAAAGTCATGACAGCTCAGCTAATCTGCAAAGTCAAGAGACTCGAAAATTATAAACTTTCTCAACACTTGAAGAGTTTTCTCTCTAGGGTTCTTCAGGAAGCTAAATCTGGCAGTGAACAATGAACTGACGCGCTAATTAAAGGACATTGTAAATCTAAGGATAAAAAGATTATGATAAGTATCGGCGTGCATCCTCCTCCCATATTCATATCCTCCTTAGGAAGAGAATGTAATGCAAATTATTAAAATGATGTTTAAAACAGCATAAAAGATGGCCAATTAGTGTAAAGACAAACACTTTGGAGGAAGAAGACGCTTACCTTGTCTGCTTAAAATGATTAAGAGAAGGTGAATCAGAGAGATAACATGTTTGAGCGTCAAGGTATATGCTCATCAACACGATCATGCTACCCTTAAGACATTTACCTTCAAAAGTTCATTTATCTTGGCCAGCAGCAGAACAGAAATTGTTGACCTTAAGGCTTAAGCGTGTATAGCAATGTGATATGATTGAACTCTGAGGGTGACAACTGTACAGTACATTTTTTTCTTGTGTAAAAAATGTATCACCACCTGAGATTATAGTAAAGATAATGATTTTACAATAATTTACTATGCACAAGACATGAGCATTTGCTGCTTTTGTCAATGACTTCTAAGGAAGAGGTGGACCTTTCTCTGATTGAGTTTCTTAGTTTCTCTCAAACTCGACGAGTATATAAAAAACGTACTGCATAGAAGCATTAGATAAAGATCTTAAAAATCTGTAGAAAATGCAACCAAAAACACATAAACAATGGTAGACTATGCAATCACTGTTGAGCATTTAATGGGAAACCCCAGAAGCGGTCTACTGAGTAACCTTGTTGAAAGTGCATACACGTGAAATGACTCCAAAGTTTTGTGCACTTCTGAAGACAAAGAGCCTATTGAAAAAAACTCTCAGTTGATGCCAGTAGTCATAAATAACTTTTTCCGTAAAAAATAGGATCATCACCTTAGTATAAATTGAAAGCATTCATCAGAACAGAGACTTACATGACCAGACATGCTACAGGACTAGACTGACTACAATGAGCCATTATGAATGCAACGTGCATATTTATCCTATCATGTTTGAAGAAATACATTTTTTCTGTACAGTCTATTTTATAACGCAATTAAAAATACTTTGCGGAAAAATCGAAATGTGAAATCTTTTAGATCCGATGTGTTAGTTGTTAGGATTTCACCTGCATTTTTTTTATTCCTACAAGTCTACGAGAGACAAAAAAGAAAAAAAGTCAAAGGGAAAAAAATATTTAAAAAAAAGTTTCCATATACGACTGGCGTAATGGCGTAATTGGTGATTTAATCAATTACGTTAGGCTAATAAAAAATTACCTATGTGGAAGATGCAGATCAAGTGCAATGATTGGAACAAATACATCAACACTTTTGCTTCGTTAATCGATAGTGAAGTTTTTTTTATGTGAAGACGTGATCGATGCCCTTTTCGATAACGCTTATGAAATGATGAAACCAACGTTCTCAGCGTACTCTGAGCCGAACAAAGTACATAAACATAGAATGTTTTTTAAACACTATTTTTATTTGGTACTTTACCTCATCGTCAGCTAGTCTAAATAATTTGTCTACAAGAGAAAAAAAAAATTCTGAGAAAAAAGTTGAATTAGATTTAAGAAAATCCATTAAAAGTTTTTTTGCGGGGAAAATGATACGAGGTAATAAAGTATAGAAAAAATTATTGTTATTGCCACTTTTAAAGCTAACAAGTAATTTCTATTATGCATGCTGTGTTACAATTTTACAATGCGTGTCATGGCTCAAAACAGGATTTTTTCTAGACTTGCTTTATCCCAATGTTTCAAAGTAGATTATTTTGGAGCCAACAATGAGTGGAATGAATCGGGGGCGCCCAACAGCTTTCTTATCGCTTTTAGACTAGAGTAATTATCATTGTTTAATTTTACTCGTTCAAGAGTTATTATGACTGCTTTGTAGTTTATTTTTTTAGGCTGGACTTGGATACTAATCTAGAATGTTGGTAAAGACGAGGCAATTTTTTAGGAAATAAATTAACGATAAATGATTATCCGATTAAGATAATTTAACAGTAGTGGAAGGAAGCATATAGTCCAAAAAAGGAAATGAAGGAATGTCTTAAGAAGTTATGCAAAAAAATGGGGGAAAAAATTATTCAATTTGATTAGAGCTGGAGTGTACCCAATGATAAACTTTCGACAGAAAATCGAGAAAATTCCCGAGTTTAACTAGTCTTGGATATTTTCTTTTTGCTGATACTCCTTAATCATGCAAATCAAACCCATGGGCTGAAAAAGGTTGGATTAATTTGGTGTTCAGGTGGTTCTAAATATTACCAAGAAGAGGAATGACGTACTTTTTATTACAAAAAGGGAAAATAATTAGGCACGAAAAGAACATTTGGAGAATCTTTCGAGATCTTTAGAGATCGAGGAGATTTTTGCTGCGTAGCTTGGCAATTTGGACTATAGATCCGTCTCTTGTTTTGATTTTGTCTGCTCACGTTTTAAAAGTTGAGCGTGAAGAAAGCAATGAACAAAGTCAAATTTTGGCTGACCAAACAAGACCAAAGAAAACTTGTATGGCAGGACAGAATAAAAAAATCAAAGTTTTTAAAAGCAGAAATGACGACGATAGGGAAGCCTGCTTTTTTGCAAGAGGTTGAAATGGATATCCATTCCAAGTGATAAATGTACCTAAAGGGTGGACCATATATTCATATTTTTTCTCATGATGATCATGATTTGATAGCGTTTAGATAGTTTATGATGGATACTGATGATATGATACTCACTAGTCTAGGGTACCGAATACGCATGAATATTTGGGTTCTCTTAGTTGAAAATCGAGTTCGCCTTGTTTTTCTTGTTGGAATTATTCATGCAGCGACAGCAATATGTCTGTCCCAACGCAGCCACTCTCGTCAGATGCAGAAGAAGGGAAAACAAGATGATTATTTACTTCGAACGTGTATTGAGATTGTAAGAATCGAAGAAAATGTAGTATTCGCATAGTGCAGTGATTAATGACGAGTAAAACGTGAAAAATGTTGCAATTGATCTGGCACAAGTCACACTGCATCTGCATTAACAGATTAAAAGCGCTTAGAATCTAAAGCAAAAAGATTTAGAGTACAAACTCAAACTGAAGGAGGTTCATTAAGCTGAACTTTGCCAAAAGTTTGAGTATTCCGCGGCCTTCTTTCCGGTTCAAATTTCAATTTTGAAATAGAGACTAAGACGGATACAGAAAATGTGGTCAATGCTTTTTCTTCATTAGGTACACTTGATCATGATCATGTTGGCAGTTTCTCTTGTGCGAAGGCATGGCATCAAGAAATTATTTCTGAAGCTTTTCTGAACGCCATGTACTTATTTATTATTATGGATTGCCTTAGGAGCGAAGGCGTCTCTTTGGCGCGTACATTTTTTTATAATGGAGGTCGACGGAACACGACGACGTAGGAGCCAACTTTATATATTTATAGTATAAGGTATTCTGTGGTTTTATAAAGTGTATGATTTTATTTCCTACTTTTCTTAACCAATGACAATAATAC